>JABUQX010025746.1:0-32866 GCA_015478945.1 Trachelipus rathkii
CTGATTATGGCATCGCCCACTGTTCCCATACTCATAACATATATTTGAAACTAAACAGGAGTTTTTCCATGAATTGTGCCGGCCGGGGCCCCAGTCTGGTTCCTAAGACTACATTTTGGATAAACACAACAAAAATAAGTTCTTTATACACAATCAAACGAGTAATATTGCTAGCGTAACGCTCCCTCCCACAATTCCTGATCTTTTGATCTATTGATCTATTGGATTCAGGTCCACATTCTTGAGTGTATCATTTCGGATAAAAATAGCACAAAAATAAGTTCTTATTACACTAACCAACGAATTATGCTAACGTAACAAATGGTTCACCATAATAAAGCTAACATAGCATTACTATAACTAAGAATATAACGTACAACGACAACCTAACACACCTTTCACGTCCGAATAAACTGTTATCCTTAACAAAGTACCATACTTAACAACAGAAGAGGTACCTAACACAGCTTACAAAACGTAAACTATTCACACTTTCAAGCATATCTCTAACATTCATTGTTATTAATTACATTAACATTAAATTTTAACAAAAAATTAGCATAACCTGTTCTTTATCATACCGAATAAACGGAAGATAATGCTAAGCGCGAACAAATTTTTCACATTACTTCGTAATATTTAACAAAAATTTCATCATAACCTTACATAAACAGTTTCAGAATCCCAACCTAATAGTTTTGCAACAATAACAAATTTATCCCAAACATAACATCAAAAAACAAAGTTACCAAACATACATAAAAAATAAGTTCTTTGAATAGAAATATATTCTCATGTGTATTAGTTTACTGATTTTTAAGCAGTAAATTCAACCACATCCGTTCCTGCAGACCCCTCCCTACCCACCACAGTCCATGACCTAGTGATATATTGATTTCTTTGATTCGGGCTCACATTGAGATCATTTCGGATAACATAGGCGCAAAAGAAAATAAGTCATTTAATAAATAACACAACGAACATATATGCCAACGTAACAATGTTTTGCACGTTAATAAAGCTAACATAGCATCACGAACTAAGAATATAATGTACACGACAAAGCTAACCACACCTTACGCTCGAAATAAACTACTAAGCATTAACAAGTCCATACTAAACAACCAGTAAAGGTTACCTAAACACGAGCGGTCCCAAAAAGCGTAACCTATTCACACTTTTTCAAGCATAAATCTAACATCAATGTTTAATTTTACATTAACATGTAATAATTTAACAAAAATTTAGCATAACCCTGTCTAATCATAATACTGACACGAATTTAATGCTAACGTAACAAATTTTTTACACTAAGATTGAATATGTTAAAGCAAAAATCGATCATAGGCCTCGTCAAATAACATAAATCCCCTACCGACATATGGTAAAACATAACAAGTTAACGCAAACATAACATAAAAATAAAGTTTTACCCAGACATAACCATAAAATAATGTTCTTTGAATAAAATATCGCAATGTAAAGCGTAATAGTTACTGATTAGTTAAAGCAGTAAATCAGAAATCAATAAATCAAACACCGTCCGCACAGTCCCCCCCACCCACCCGCCTAGGATCTATTGATCTTATTGGATTCAAGTCATATTATTCGAGGTATCATTTGGATAAACATAACATAAAAATAATTTCTTTATATACGACCTATAGAATATAACTACAAACACAACAAAGTTTAGCATCAATAAGTAACATATTCATTAACCTGAACTAGCAATATTAAGTAACAAAAGGCAAACTAACATTACCTCACGTATTGAATAATCTCTAACATCCTGAAAATTCCCCCTATTATCAAAGGTAAAGTAGGTAACAGGTCATACAATACCGTTCGATGCGGTTCCTCACTTTTCCCGTATATCAGCACAGTTAAAGCAGTATATTAATCTTAACCAAAATCCTAACAAATGCCAATCTATCAAAAGATACCAACATCTTGAACTATGAATTGAGCACTAGCTTCATCGAAAGTGATCCACTCTTTTTCGAATATTAACATCGATTTGAACTACTGAATAAAAGACGTGGGACATTTGTGTAGCAAAATTCTCGCAAACCTAACATTACTCAACAAAAACTTAACCGAGGCTCACGTTTCTAGCACATCATCGTCACGTAACACAGAATATCTAGTACGAAAACTGACATTTCTCTATAAATTCAGTGTTAATTTCACACCTGTATAGTAATATTTAACATACGTACCTAACTTACGAATAAAGTTTTCAACCAAGATTATCTAAAGCAACACATCACCTCCCGGGAGAAATCCCAATGGGGGATGCGCACCTTGAAAAGGATGTGAATCCGGAGACGGGGGATCACCCCCGAAGGGGTATACGGGATAGCCCCTCCGAAAGGTGGATAAGGCCTCAGCCCTTCGGGCTGAGAACCAAAATCCGCTTACACCTAATATTGTGAAATCGGTTACTATGTTATGTAAAAAATAACAGTGATATTGTTAGGAATAACGTTTGAAAAAAAGATGCGAATAGGACGTTCTGTAGATGCGAATGTAGTTACTTTTACTGTTGAGTTAAGTATGGAACTTGTTAATGCTTAATGTTTATTCGTGCAAGGTCGGTGTTTAGGTTTTGATGGGTGGTACATTTATATTTCTCTATTTCATGTTATAGTCTAGCTTATTGAATGTGCGAAAAACTTTGGTTACGTTAGCATATATTCGTTGTCAGGATGATAATTAGGTTAGGCGTTATGATAAATTGTTATAAATCGTAATTGTTGAATTGTTTTTAAAATAAAACCCCAATGATATGATATGATAGATATGTTTTTGAAAAAGTGTGAATAGGTGACGTTCTGTATGCCAATGTTTAAGTTACTTGTCCTGTTGTTAAAGTATCTACATGTGTTAATGTTGACTGTTATTCGAGTGTGTGAGGTATGTTAGGTTTGGATGTTACTACATTATATTCTTTGCATTCAGGTTATTGTTAGCTTCTAGTTGATGTGAAAACTTTGTTTACGTCAAAATATATTCGTGCGTCAGGATGTGACAATTAGTTAGGTTATGAATCAAAATTTTTGCTTAAATGTTACTTTGTTAAATGGTAAATATAACAATGATATGTTAGAGATATGTTTGATAAAGTGTGGAAGTAGGCATACGTTCTGACCGCAACTGTTAGTTATTTGCCTTTCATTAGGTATGGTACTTTGTTTAATGTGACTGTTTTATTCGCGGTTTAAGGTATGTTAGTTCTGATGTTTATACATTATATTCTTGCATCAGTTACGTGTTTACGTTACTTTTATTGATGTGAAAACTTAGTTACGTCAACATATATTTGCTGGGTAGTATAAAAAGAACCTATTTTTATGCTATGTTTATCCAAAATGATACTCGAAATATGACTTGAATCAATAGATCCATAGATCAATACCTCAATAGATCAAGGTTGGGACGGGGAGGGGGGAGGGATGGGTGGCTTGATTTTACTGATTCACTGATTTACCATTTTAGGGTATGTGTTAAAAAACACAATTTTTTATTATCAAATAATGAAAAGCGTAAAATTTTAGTTAAAAACAAAAATGTTTAAAGTAAATAAAACAAAAATAAATAAAAGTTCTGATATGTATGCAAATATGACCTGAATCAGTAGATCGATAAAGGGTAGGAGGGTGGGGTGGGTTGATTGATTTACTGATTTGGTTTGATTTACTGATTATTGATTTACAGCTTTAAAGTCGGTAAAAATCTCAGATTTTTTTTTAAGTTATAAAGCATAAAAAGAATAATTTTTTTTTTTTTTTATATTTTTTTTTTTATAATTTTAATTTTTCTTCTTTAATAAATTTAGTATGTTATAAGAAGTGTGTATACCAAGTTTCATCGTTCTATGTCAATATTCAAAGTTTTAGGGACACAGCCCCATCACCTAGGAGGCGTGGTGTCATTTTACCTCTTCTGTATGATGTTTACAATCTATAAGAAGGCTGAATACCAAGTTTCATCGGTTTCCTTGTCAAATATGAGAATGCTTCTTTAGGGCACAGCCCCCTACCTAGGAAGTTGCGCACAGTTAGTTCCATTTTACATCTTCTTGTAATAGTTGGTTACATTATAAAAGGCTGATTATACCAATTTTACACCTTCTAATTGTCAAATATTTCAAAGGTTGTTAGGGCAAACAGCGCCATCAACCTTAGGGGTGTTGCGGTGTCATGTTACCTCTTTCTGTTATCAGTTACTTTATAAGAGAGGCTGATTACCAAGTTTCATCTTCTATGTCGCAATTTTCAATGTCTTTAGGGCACAGCCCCCACACCTAGAGCGGCGCGGTTGCATTTTCCGATCTTCGTATCGACTGTTTACCATTATTAAGGAAAGGCTGTTATACCCAAGTTTCATCGTTCTATTCAATATTCAATGTGTTAGGGCACAGGCCCCAATCACCTAGAGGGCGCTGTGCCATTTTACATCTTCCTGTAATCGATGTTTGACCATTTTAGAGGCTGTTAACCAAGTTTTTTCATTTGTTCCTATGTGTAATATTCAAGGTTTTAGGGCACAGCCCCATAACCTAGAGGGTGCGGTGTCATTTTACATCTTCTGTATAATTGTTACATCCTAAGAAGTTTCGTCGTTCTATGTCAATATTCTAGGTTTGGTGGAGCCAGTACCCCCCTTTGGGGTGCCCGCGGTATTTTGCCTCTTCTACAAAGAGGGTACCTGTATAAGAAGGTATATACCAGTTTCATTCATTCTATAACAGATATTCTTAGGTTGGGGGCTAGTTACCCCCCGTTTGGCGGTGTCCGCGGTAATTTTACCTCTTCTACAACGAGGGTAACTTATTTGAAGGATATATACCGAGTTTCATCGTTCTACGTCAATTTGTAGGTTTGGGGGCAGCATCCCCCATGGGTGCCTCGGTCATTTCACCTCGTCTACAAGCGAAGGATACCCTATAAGAAAGAAAGTATAGTTCAAAATTTCACGTTCTTTGTCAATATCCAAAGTTTTGTGGCACAGCCCCTACACCATGGGGGGGCGTTGTGTCATTTTACCTCTTCTACAACGGTTGTACCTTATAAGAAGGCTGTATACCTGGTTTCATCGTTCTACGTCAATATTTCAGGTTTGGGGGCCAGTCACCCCCTCTGGGGCGCGCCCGCGGTTATTTTATCCCCGGCTGCATCTAAGATACATCCTCAGTGAAGGTTGTATATTTCATCGAAACTCTACGTCGAATATTTAATATAGCTATTTATTGTTTCGTTACGAAGAAGGCTGTATACCAAGTTTCGTTTTTCTACGTAATATTATTCAGGTTGGGGGGCCGACAACACCCCACTGGGTGCCCTCGGCATTCTTACCACGGTTGCACCTAAGATACATGCTGAAGATAGGCTGTAACCAAGTTTCATCACTGCTACGTCAATATTCCCAGGATTTAGGGCTACGTTAATAATAATAATAATAATAATAATATATAATAATAGTCATCAATTCAATAATAATAATAATAATAATAATAATAATAATAATAATAATAATAATAATAATAATGAGTCGGGGCCGGAGCCGGAGCCGGAGCCGGCGGGGCCGGGGCCGGGGCCGGGGCCGGAGTGTGTAAAAAAATCGAATCCCTACGGGATTCGATTTTTTTTCGAGGTGCGGTGCGACGCGGGGCTGAGCGGGACGGGGCTAGCCATGCTGAGGGGCCCATAAACTAAATAAGATATACTATATATATTATAATATATATAGATATATATATATATATATAATATATATATAATAATATATATATGAGATATCGGATGTATAAACATGTGAGATTAATATATTGATATATATATATATATATATATATATATATATATATATATATGGGCCGGTGCGGTGCGGGGTTTTATACGGGATAATATATATAATTTAATTTAATTTTTTTTATTTAATTTAAGTTTATTTATTTAATTTATTTAGTTTATTTAATTTATTTTTATTTAAATAAAAATAAAAATAAATTAAATACACCGAAATAAGATAAGAACCGCTCCGTTATCAGTAAACATACACCCGTTATCAACTCCCGGCCCTACTACTAAGATAACTTTTTTTTACTGAATATTATTTAAATTTTTATTGTAGATTTGACAATGATTTAGCGAGTTCTTGTTTTGGTTTTATTCCTTCAACTTCCGACCAGAAATAAATAATGCTAGAAAATGTCTGTTCGTCCGTTTAAAAAAAGTGAAATATCTGCAGAAATTACGTAGAAACTTTCACGTAACTTTAAAAGTATTGCATTCTTCATGTATACTAAAAAAAAAAAATATTATACCTGCTGTCCATTCATTTCAGCATCTTTTATATTCTTAGTTCTGATTTAATCAACTACCGAGTAATTTTTTTTTTCGTTTTTGAAATTGCAATCCAATTTTCTCAAGAAATATATTTTTTAGGTCAGAAACTTTTTTTTTATACCTGATGAAATAAGTTTTCCTTTATGACATTATCAATGAAGAGAGTGGGCTGTTTTTGGTCCACTTTTCGGACAAGATGAGCTCGATGATTACTTCTTTATTAAGTAAGTGACGGAATCTTTAGCAATGTGCTGTTACTTCAATCGGTTGAAGAATAAAATACTGATAACTAAAAGATTTCATCTGATACCATTCCGGTCATAAATAAATTTCGATAGTGCTCCAATTTAAGGCTTTGGGAAAAACAATGAATACTATTATGCTCCAAGAGAAATATTATTTCGTGGGGAACATGCAACCTCTTGTGCGAAATCTAATTTTTTATTTAATCATAAGCACACCTTTTGCCATCCTTTGAATTCGGCAAATACAGCCCAATCCTGAGTCATACATTGGATTCAATTTCTGGACGCGATTATCTTGTAAAATTTAAGGTTAAGATCTTTCTTATAATAATGCCCTACACGCATATTCCTGAATATATTCAACTGCAGAACCATACGAAACTCAACATATCCCATATTCCTGTATATTTTAAATTTCTGCTGTGGTTTAATGCATTCCAGGCTTATATCTTCCTGGTCAAGCTTTCGTGGTTTAGTTTTCGTCAATTGAAACACTTTTTGGACAGCCATCGCCCATTTTTCTCTAAATATTGCCAGTTTGACCAATCTCTTTACTTATGTATTCAACATTTGAACTGGAAGGATATGGATTTAGAAGCTAAATAAAGTTCCTATGTCTCTATTCATACAGCCAGGATTTCATTCTCTCTCTCTCTCTCTCTCTCTCTCTCTCTCTCTCTCTCTCTCTCTCTCTCTCTCTCTCTCTCTCTCTCTCTCTCTTCTCTCTCTCTCTCTCTCTCTCTGCACATATCTGAAATCCTTGAAGTCACCGATTAAAAATTACAGTCTAAATTAATGGGCGATATGTCCCGATACAAAAATAGACTAAGGGAGTGAGTCCCAGACATTACATGGAAGTACATATAAGACTGAACTTGCGGTCAAGTTCAGGGTAGGTCAGGGGTCAAGTTCAAGGTCAGAAAGTTGGACAGAGAAAGGATCGCAAGGGTCCACCTCAAAGGAGGAGATATGCGACCGGAGAACTCAGACGAGCAGTGTCAGTCGTGATCGCGATGGAGAGAGAGAGAGAGAGAGAGAGAGAGAGAGAGAGAGAGAGAGAGAGAGAGAGAGAGAGAGAGAGAGAGAGAGAGAGAGAGAATTGATAAGACTAAAACCCTTATACTCTCTAACCCCCTTTCAAGTAGAGCCGTGTTGATGGAACCACCCCAGATGAACAAGGTATATGCCATTCAGGGCGAAACGACACCCTGTACAGAATAAGCAGTTGGGGTGGTGTAAAGAAACTATGAAATTCCTCATAGTATCCAACCTTTTAGAAGTTTGTTTAGAAAGAATAGTAATGTAATCCTCCCAAGATGGATCTAGAGAAAATGAAAGAAAGAATATTAAGGACATGCGAAGGTTTGAATTTTGGTGTTTTGAATAAAATGCTTATAGTTGTGTAGATTATGTTGAGCAAAAGGTGAAGAAACTACTTTTTTGAGGCATTAAAAGCAACTTTGTTCTCTCTATGTTCTAAAAACTGAAAAAAGATCAGTGGTTAGTTGATCCTAACGTGATCTAATATCTTTTGAGTACTCAGCAATTATGGGATGAGAAAACCGGGTGCTTTAAAAACTACGCTTGAAACGTTCTTTTTTGGGTCGTGGATAGACTAGTGGTTAGAGCATCCGGTACTCTGCGACTCTGAGTCCAATGTTCGAATCCCGCTGATGGAGAGTAAAATCTCCTTTGATTCATTCATTTAAAATGAGTCAAAGGTGATTTTACTCTCCATCAGCTGGATTCGAACAATGGAACTCCGCGTTGCTGAGTTAACAGTAACCGGGAGCTCTATCCACTAGGCCGTTCTTTCAAAACGAAGACTAATGAAAGGTGGAGTCTTCAGCATAGGAATGGATAGGTTTGAAGTATAACGTGAAGACTATCAATGAAAAGTAGAAAAAGAACTGAAGATAAGACAGAGCCCTGAGGAACACCACTTATTAAAGATTTAAAGTATAAACGGTGCCCGTCTGCAACAGCTGCTTTAGAACGACCAAAAAGGAAAAGGGAAGTCCACAGAGAGTAGAATAGATATCGAAAGAGGAAAGTTTAGAAATTAAAACTTAGTGCCAGGCTCTTTCGAGGGTTTTCTATATGTCAAGTGCCATAAGGCACAAGAATCACACACAGACAAGGTAAAGGAAAATCACCAATACCAAACTTGCTTTACGAAAGCCAAACTGGGGAATAAAGATAAGATTAGGTCTAAGATGTTTCCAAATCTTCTCCTAAGGATAGATTCGAAAAATTTAAGATCGGGCCACACACACACACACCCACACACACCATTACACACACACCCTCACACACACACCCTAACACACACACCCACACACACACACAACACACCACAACACGATACATACTACACCACATACACCCCACCACACTTTCACCTACCCCCTCACTAAACAAACACCCTCACACACACAAACCACCCTCTCCACACACCCTTCACCCACACCCTCACATACACACACCCTCACACACACGTACAGACACATATACATACCCTCACACACAATCACACATACACACAAACACACCCTCACACACAAACACACACCCTTACACACACACACCCTCACATACACACACCCTCATACACACATTACATATATACTACATACATGCAATCACAACCTCACACACGTACAAACAATCTCGCACACAGACTCACCTATACACACACACCCTCACATATATACACACACCCATCCTCATATACACAAACACACACCCTCACATACACACAAAAAAACACACCCTCTCACACATACATACTCACACACATATACACCCTCACACACTCACTACACCCTCACAATACACACCCACACACACATACACAACACCTCTTCACCAACACTTCTACCCAACTCATCACCCTCACATACACAACCCTACAGCCACACGTACAGACACATATACATACCCTCACACACAATCACACATACACACAAACACACCCTCACACATAAACACACACCCTCACACACATACAACCTCACAAAACAACCCTCCACATACACAGACCCTCAAACACACACCCACTCTCACACCCTCTCATACACACACTCACATCTTCACACACATACACACACATGCACCTTCACATACACGCACCCTCACACACAAAAACACCTTCACACACATACGAGCACCCTCAAACACACCCTCACACACACAATCGCATACACACATACTCATACACACATTCACATACACAACATTACACACCAACACAACCATTACACACATACCCTCAACAAAACCCTCAATGCACACACCTCATACAACCAACCTTCAATACATACGCCTCAGATACACACCCTCCACACACAACACCTAACAAACAACCTCCCTCACATGCACACATCCTCACATACACACATACACCCACACACACACGCACCACCCTACACACACACACCTTCACACACAAACACACACCCTCACACACATACACACACTCACAAACACACACCCTCACATACACAGACCCTCAAACACACACCCACTCTCACACCCTCACATACACACACTCACATCTTCACACACACACACATACAGCGCCTTCACTACAACACCCTCCACACAAACACACACCTTCACACACATACGAAATCACACCTCACACAATACACACACCCTCACACCAATCTACATTACAACATGATCCATAACACAAGTTTCTACATTCAACACATACCCCCCACAACCAATTACACAACAACACACCACCCTCTACACACACCCTCACAATTACACACACCCTCAACACACCCTCACATACACACCCTCACATACACACACATACACCCCCCTAACATACAACCTCCCTCACATGCACACATCCTCACATACACACATACATCCACACACACTCACGCACACACACCCTCACATACCACACACGTCACACACACCAACACACACCCTCAAAACACATTTACACGCTTCACAAACACGACCCTCAATACCACACTCACATACACACACTCACACCTTCACCATAACACACCCTCTCTCTTCATACACCCTCGCATCACACTGTTGCCACGACTACATTGACACTATTATTAAATATTATATTATAATTAATTATATATATTATATTAATTTAATATATAATATATATATTTTATATATATATTATCACAAGAATTGTCTGCCTTATTTAAAAGTAAGATTTAAAACTGTTGTCGAAACACTACAGAATAAATGATGATTGCCAGCTTAATATTTACCGTTAAGAGACGTTATGAAAACACATCCTTAGCTATTATTATTATTATTATTATTTTATTATTATTATTATATTAATTATTATTATTATTATTAATTATTATATTATTATATACTATTATTCTTGTATATTTATTATTATTTTATTTATTGAGAATTTTTAATGTGAAAAAAATTTTCTTTTATCTTCATATTATTATTATTATTTTTTTTATTATTATTATATATTATTATTTTGGATTATTTATTATTATTATATTATTATTATTATTTATTATTGTTATTGTTGTTATTATTATTGAGAAAGATTTTGAATTAAAAAAAATCTTCTTTTTCTTCATTATTCTTATTATTCTTATTATTATTATTATTATTATTATTATTATTATTATTATTATTATTATTAATTTTATTATTATTATTTTTTATTTATTAATTTATTATTATTTTGTTATTATTATTCTTATTATTCTTTATTATTATTATTATTTATCTATTATATATTAATTATTATTATTATTATTATTATTATTATTATTATTATTATTATCTTATTTTCTTTATTTATTATATATATTCTTTCTCATTTTCATCAGATTTTTATTATTATTATTATATTTTATTTTCATTATTTATTATTATTATTATTATTATTATTATTATTATTATTATTACTTATTTTGAAATGAAAAAATTGCCACGTGCCCAAAGACTTAAATGAACGTGTAAATTATATTATATATTATTATATATATTATATATATATATTATATATATACATAATATTATTTATTAATATATATTATAATAATATATTTATAGGGGTGATATATATTATGAGTGTTATAATACTATATGCCACTTTTTGTGGGATATTTCACTTCTTTTTACTTACTTTCTAACGACATATTTCTCTAGGCTCTATAGTCTGTAGCTGGAAAGTTCGTTCCCATGTCTAGCTCAAAGGCCAAGTAAAGACGAGAATTATATACATATGATGCGCATGCCCTCATGACACTGGCGGTTTCTAGACTTGTCGTAAAGGCTGCTACACACTCTATTCGCCCGAAAGGCGAATATATAATCTTTATAGAAAGTTCGTTAGTTGCAATTGCTACGGCAAGAATGTACTGGTAAGTATGGTGCGAGGGATTTCGATAATTTGTAGTTAGTTTATCGTTACGCAAGCTACAGTTTTTAACGCTGCTCATGGAAGAATCAATCATTTGAAAAAAAAAGCAAAAAATTGATTTTTTCAAGAGACCGACGGTTCCTCAAGAACTAAGAATATTGGATATATGTATTATAGATTTTATAATGATAGGACAAATAATACAAAAAATTTCATCATGAGTTTTCTTTTATGAAATGCAAAAGAAAACCAATTATATATATAATATATATATATATTTATTATAAAAATACAAATTATATATATATATATATTATTATATATATATATAATTTCTATATATATATATAATAATTATATTAATATATATTATATTATATTATATATATATATATACTATATATTTAATATAATATAATATATATTTATATAATATAATATTAATAAAATTAAATAATTCGCTCAATACTTTTTACTGTTCAGTCCATATATATGAAAAATTTCGAGCATTATAATGGGGTGAGATGCAACCATTTTTTCATTTAGAGAATTTTTTTTTATAATCAACCGTTTTGCTGCTGCTTTTGGCAATCATTTTTGATGTTTTCCCGTAGAACAGCGACTAAAAACTGTAATTTCCAGACCAAAAGCAATATTGGTTTTTTTGAATAAAAAGAACACTAAGTATATATATATATATATATTATATATATATTGTAATATATCATAATATATATATTAAATATAATATATTAATAATATAATAATATATATAATATATATATATAATACTTTTGCTCTACTTTACTTTACTTGGTAGACCCCGCTCCCCTTCTACAAGAAAAGGGTGATTTCGAGAGTGTGCCATCACAGCAGGCCGGACCCAGAGATCCGTCAGAAAGATTGTGTCAGAACTATTTCTAATGTCTGTCAGTTTCGAGCAGTCTAGGAAAAGACGTTTTGTGTCGTTATTTGTCGAGGAGGAACACCTTTGACAGTGGGGGAAGGGAGTATTATGAATTCTATTCCTGAAAGAGGGGGGGATGGAGCCCAGAACGTAAACGGGACAACATTATTCTGGTTTGACGGGCCAAAGTTTGTTCTGTGGGAGATATTTCTGGCGAACGTGCCTGAAGTATGGCGTTCTTTGGATATGAGGAGATTATTCTTGAGGTTTACTGAGTGTGGAAGTGTTTAGTAATGGAAACGTCTTGTGGATGGTTTGGGGAAGGTGTAATTGTATATGTTAGAATAGTACAAGCTGGTGTGATCTTTTTCCTTCTCGGTGTTGGGGGTTGTTGTAATGTTTGATTCAATGGGTGGTCTAATGAGAGTGACTTGCTGTATAATTGACAGCCAATAATGTCAAGTTGGGCACCTATGGGAAGAATTTTTTGTTTCGGTTAGTAGGCTAAGTTATGGTTTAGTCTGGAGGGAAAGCAGCCTATTATTATTCTAAGAGCTTTATTTTTTAGTTTGTACGGCTTCTAGTTTTTGTATATTGGTCTATGATATTGCTGGTGTCCAGGCTTTTGTTGCATAGTTTCAGAAGGGATGGAGGCATCGACTGTTAACTATTGTGAGGGTCTCTTTGTTTTGGCCCAAATTTATTCCGGTTAATGTTTTCATCGCGTTTAATTTATGTGTGGTTCTAGAGGTAATATTGTTTATGGGGGGGATAAATGTCATGTGTGTATCGAAGGTCAAGGTCAAGGTCAAGATGGTCGGTTGTCGGTTGTCGGTTGTTTATTAAGGTCGAGTCTAATGTTTGAAAGGAACACAGTTGGATGGGTATCGAATTCTCTTCTATCAGATTAAGGGGAACAACCAATTTTCGGTTCATGCTAAGCCCAATTTTCTCCCCCCCCTAAAAATGGACATAAAATTCGGGAAATTTTCAGCCGATTCTGACCCTATAAACACCAAACTGTAAATAAGATCACTGAAGACAGAAGAGTATGCATAAACGTTTTTTTCTGTGTCTGTCAGTCTCATCACTTTCAATAGCATTTAAAACCATGTTTTTGACATTTATCGTATCAACTTCCAGAATTTTTTTCGAAATGACTTCAAACTTGAAGTATGCATAGATGTACCGGTCCATTACCTACAATTATTATGAAGTACTTTTTCGAGTTTTTTTTGTGTTTTTTGTCTCAGTCGTTGTCCAATTCAAACCCACTTTTTTTATTTTTTAAAATGAAAAAATTGTGATTGGGATAATTTTTTTTCTGTTCGTGCGATGTAAATGAAATTTTCAGGGCATATGTAGTCGGGAGAGATGCACATTTTTTACTTAGATAATATCTTTAAATATGCATTAGTTTTGGATTTGTTCTTGGAACAAATTTTCAAAAATTTTTATGGGTATACAAATGGGTATACAAAAATTATTATAAGTAAAAAAGTAGGTTCGTTTCTTGCATACTATTGTTATTAAACTGACAATTTATGTTTGATCGAAACAAGCAGAAAAAAATAATATCTCAATATTTCAACTTTTTCAAAAAATCGTATTGAAATTTTTTTGGATAACTGAAAAATTGATATATATTTTTTTCTTTTTTCTACTGATCCGATCAACATCAGATTTTCAGGGCTTGTACAGTCAGGCTACATATATCTTTTTATACTTTAATAGATTATTTTTTTTGTATACTCAATAGAAAATTTTTGAAAAATGTTTCAGCCTTTTTTTTTTTTTTTGAAATATTTGTTCCAAGAACAAATCAAAACTAATGTCAATATTCAAAGTATTAATCTAAGTAATAGAAATGTGCACCTCTCCGGACTACATATGCCCTGAAAATTTATCTAATGCATAAACAAAACAAAAGAATTATCGCAATTTTTCATTTTAAAATAAAAAATAAGTTGGGTTTTGAAATTGGACAACGCTAAGCACAAACTCAAAAAAAAATCGAAAAAGTACTTCATAAAATTGTAGGTAATGGACCGGCTCCATCTATGCATATTCAAGTCTTGAAGTCGTTTTAGAAATAAATTCATGGAGTTGATACGACAAATGATCCAAAGACATGTTTTTTGAAAAATTGAATATATATGAAGAATGGAATACAGACCAGATAAACTTCTAAAACGACGTCTTTTTAGAGGGCAATAAAGCTTACAGTTTGGTGTTGGAAATCGGCTGCTATGAAATTCCGATTTAATGGTCCTTGTTTAGGGGAGGCGAAAGATTTTTTATTTTAGGGGTCACTTAGTCGTTGACGAAAATTGGTTCTTCCCTAAGTAGTGTTGATAGAGGATTTTGACTGATGGCCAGTCAATTGTTATTTGTTATATTATATGTTATAATAGTATTATTATATTAATATATACTTATTTATATATATATACTAATATATATCTAATATATGATTTATTATATATAATATATATATTATATATATTAATTTTATATATTATATATATATATATATATTTATATATATTATATATTATTATAATTTAATATATATGTATTATATATTATAATTATAATTATATATATATATATATATATTAAATATATAATATATATATTATATAGTTAATTATATATAATATATACTTGCAACATAAAATATAAATCCAAAAAACCTTGTTCCCCAGTGATTAATTAACCAGTATGTGTGACTTGGAGTCTTTTTGGGCGAAATATTCGTTAATTTCGAATCTTATGCCATAAGCCAAATATTTTCCTTTGAGATGGGTAAAACGACGACACGTCAAAGGATGATTCGTCCTAACCCCACCTCTTTGGTATTTGGGTGTCGCGGGGCTTTCCTCGCCCCTCCCCTACGGGGTATGGAAAACGTTCCCCCCTGTTGTTCCCGTCGGCTCTGAGCACCCTACATATGCCGTGTTAAATATCCTTGTTTACAAAATTATTTAATATTAATTTCGCCCCCTAGAACAGGTTAAAAAAAAAAATTAAATTTATAAAAAATAACATATTCGTGTTCGACTGTCTGAAAATCTAGTTATGTATCATTAAGATGCCTACCTGGTGAAATTTTTTTTTTGTCCGAAGCCTCCGTTCCGTCGCTAGGGCGATATATAGTAACTTATGTCCATATATATATATATATATATATATTTAATATTTATATTTAATATATAATACTATAATATATGTAATATAATTAATATACTATATTTATAATTATATATATACTATATATATATAGTATATATAGTTATAATACTCATATATCGTCTACTTAATTTCATTCAAAACAAATTATTTACCATGCATTGTTTTCTTCTCTAACGGTAACGTTACAATAAAAACTTACATGGCCTATTATATAGAATTTTTTATTTATATAATCTAACACAGCAGAGTTAAACGGGCATGACATGCAAGATTGCAGCAGAATGCAATATACTATTAAACATCAATAATATATATAATAATACCTATAATATATTATAATCATATAATATATATATATATATATATATCAATATTATATTTTATTATCCGTAGTGGGGAGTTGAAGGGGTTTGGATACCTCTAAAATTATGAATAATTGGAAAATAGTAGTCGCGTCTCCACCTTTTCAGTAAGGGCCTAGGTCAATTATATATTATATATAATATTATATATAAATATAATATTATATAATATATTATATTATATAATAGTATATATATATATTATATATTATATATAATATATATTCTATAAAATATATATAATATTTCTTTTAATTAATTAAGTCATTAATTTGTATTTAACAATAGGATCTTTAAAATGAATCAAATATTCATCAAAAAAATGACATATATTATAGGCCGAAAACGGGTGCGTTTATTCGGTGCAGCCGTGTCCATTTTAGGTTGCCGTGCGGTTGCGGTGCGGTTGCGGTGCGGTGACGGTGGCGGTGCGGTGCGTGAATCAATTCCGGTAAGGGTCCCGATGTAGTTAAGGTTTTAAAAGTAAAATGTTGTGCGGTGCGATTTGAAATATATATATATATAATTAATAGATATTATATATATATATATATAATATATATATATATATTATATATATATATATAATTTATAATTATTATATTATATATATATATATATTATATAAATATATATATAATATATATAAATATATATTTATAATATATATATATATTATATATATATATATTATTATATATAATATTATATATATTATTATATTATATTATTATATATTTTTTATATATATATATTATAATTATATATAAGTTATAATTATACATTATATTATAATATATATATATATTATATATTATTATATATATTATTTATTATATATATATATATATATAATATTATATATTATAATTAATATATTAATATTATTAATACGATATATATATATATATATTTAATATATTAGTTATATATATTTATATAATTATATAATATATATATTATAATCTATTAAATTTAATATTATATATATATAATATATATATTATTATAGTATATATATACTATTATATTATATTATAGATAATAATATTAATTTTATATATATATATTATATTTTTATATATTTATTTATTAATACTTAATATATATAATATTATAAATATATATTAATATAATATATATATATATTAATATATTACTATTTATTATATATTAATATTTTATATTTATATAGTATATATATATAATTATTATATATATATTTAATATTATTTATATATTATATTATTATATATATTATATATCTATTTAATATACTATATTATATATAATATGATATTATATATATATATTATATATATATATTTTTATTATTATATATATATAATATTAATTATATTTAATTTATATATATTATTAATAGATATATCTATATATTTATATATATATATAATATAATATTATAATATTACTATATATTGTATATATATAATATATATATATATACTATATAATTTATTAATATATATATATATATTAAATTATATTATAATTATTATATATTATATATATATATATATTAATATTATTATATAATTATTATATTATATATTTATATATAATATATATATATAATATATATATTATTATTATATAATCTTAATTATATCTATTATAGTATATATACTTTAATATATATATATTATTATTATAATATATAATTATTTAGTATATATATATTATATATATATATAATATTTATATATTTAATATATATATTATATATATATATATATACGTATATTATACTATATATTATATATATATATATATATATATATAATATATATTATATATATACAGATTGCGGCTGACTTCTCAAAAACTCCGTGTGCATGGCCCAACCCTTAAATAAAAATATTTTTTTGGAATTTATTGCATTATAGTTTGTAGTGTCGTGGCATTTAATTAATCAATTATTTTATAACTTACAATATAAAACATAAAAACTGTTATTGAAAACCAAACCACAAAGGAATTCCAATATATATATATATTATATATATTAGCAATCTCGCCATAATAGTAATTTAATATATATTTATATATATATATTATATTGATATAAATGTATATATAGTATATATTGCTGTTAATTATTATAAATTAAAAACTTGTAGTACATATTTTATAGTAAATAAGATTACGTGTTTGATCGTGTTAATGCAGCGAAGAACATAAGTATAAGGTAATGAGTACACCTATCTAAACATATTGGTATTTGGGTGTCGCGGGCGGTTCCCTCCGCCCCTCCCCTACGGGTATGGAAAACGTCCCTCCCCTGTGTTCCCCGTCGGCTCGAGCTCCTACATTGCCGTGTTATACTTTACCAAATATATATTAAATTTCGCCTAAGAACAGAGTTAAAAAAACGTAAATAAAAAAAAAACGAATTCATTCAAAATCTGGGGCAAAAAACATGATTGTTGCTGTTGAAAATTTTTTTTTGTATCTACTCCATTTTGTGAGGCGTTCATTAATTTCATATAATTAATATATTATATTAATACTATATAATATATAATTATATAATATATATATATAGTATATAGATATATATTGTATATACATTAATATATATATATATTATATATATATATATATAATATTACGGTCATATTCATTTCATCAAAACAAAATTTATTTAATGCTGTTCTTAACGGTAAGTACAATAAAAAAACATACATGTTATATGATTTTATTTATAAATACTAACAGCAGGTTAAATACGGGAATGAATGCGCTTCTGTCAGAGAATGATTATACTATATAATATATAGATATATATATATTATTATATGATAATATATATATATATATATATATTAATGATTATATATATATATATATATATATATATATATAATATAATATACTAATATATATCGTAGCGAGGGGTTTAGGAACTCATAAAAATTATGAATAAATTAATTTAGGAAAATAAGTAAAGTCGCGTCTATCCACTTTTTCAGTAGGGCATGAGTCAATATATATACATTATTATTATAATATTATATATAATATATATAATATTATTATATATATAATTATAGTATACATGTTTAATATAATATTATATATAATATATATATATATATATATATTACGATTTTAAGCAAAAACCCCAAACTACGTGACCGATTTTGAGCTGGAGCTCCAAACTAATCGACCGATTGTACCGATACGAAAACTTAGAATAATACTAATATAGAGGGACAAAACTGATACTTATATTTCAAAACCTTTGACTAAAAATGCATTTGATCTCACTGCTATTCTGTATCATCGGATTGAAGATATACAATGACGTCATAGGAGTCTGAACTGGCAAACCCCTTTAACAGTTACCTGTGGGAGAGAGTAAACCCTCCGAATTACTAATGGAGGATAGGGCGTATCCACATATTTTTCGATATTGTGGTTGATGAATTATCAGAATACTAGCTACATACACTAATTATGACATAAGACAAGTTAGTGAATAGTGTACATAGTATATAACTAATACTATTAACATATTAATTAGTATATATATATATTATAAGTTACAACTATATAATATATATTATATTTATAATATATTATACTTAATAATATATATTTTATATATATATATATAATATATATATATATAATATAATATTATATATATATATATTTAATATATTATATATATATATATATATATTATAATTATATATATTATTTAATATATATAATATATATATATATATAATATATATATATATATATATATATATTATTTATATTTAATATATATAGTTAATTATATTATATATTAAATATATATATATATATATATATATACTATATATATATATATATATATTATATAATATATATATAATTATATTATTATATATAATTATATAATATATATAATATATTATAATTAATATATAATATAATATATAATATAATATATATATATATATATATATATTTAATAATATTATAGTATCTCTATGAGTGAACGTGAGAAAGTTTGCCAAGGTTTCTAATTACAATTATTGCCCGTGAATCATATTAGATAAAATACCTTAGAGTAGTTTCCTATACTTACTAATAGAATTATAGGGATAATGTCTTATAGTTAGAGTTATAGAAACTTTTAAATAATATATATATAATATATATATATATATAATATATAATTATATATTAATCATATATATATATATATATATATATATATATATTATATACAAATGAAGTGGTAATGTTTGTTGTTACATACTTTATAAATATAAATTATATTTTAATATTATAAATAATATATTATATAATTAATGGTAGCAGCGTCTGATTAGCCTGTCATATATATTATGGCCAGCGTCTGGATTAGCCGTCATTAATATGTTCCTCTATATAAACTAATTAATGCTACTATATATGTATAAAACGATATACAATTTGCTGGAATGTCATGTCGCAATAAGTTTGCATACCTCACTGCTCAAATAATGTATAATAAAAAAAATAAAAAAAAAAAAAAAAAATAAAACATAAAAAAAAAAAAAAAAAAATAAATAAATATATTATCTAAATTGTTGCTCTAAGCTACAGCGAAAAGGAATAATACATTTTTTTTGGAAATCTCACCGTTAAATTATTCACATTATTAAGTAACAATGTATAAAAATAATAATTAAAATATAAATAAATAAATATTATTAGTTAATAAATATATAGAGAGTAATATGATTAAGAAGCCTATTTAAGAGACTTTTATTGGTTATTACTATATCGTTTATAAAATACTATATAATAAATATTTATACTTTCTATTAATTTTGCTTTATACGGCACACTTTAAAGGTTAGGGCTTAGAGAGTACCTAGACGGGGTTACATAGGGTGAGGGTAACGTATTTCATCACTACGTAAGGGGAGGGGTTCGAGAGGAAACCTCTTCATAGAGGAGATTCCATCTCTAATATATAATACAAATATCACTCAAAAGAGCGGGGTGTATTCCGGAGATCCACTTTCACCTGATAGGGGGGGAATTGTCCTACCGATAAGTATCCCCGGAAAGGCCGAGAGACCCCGAACTCCTGCCATCGGTGCGGTATAAACTTGGGGTTCCCTTTATATGAGGTGAGTATTCTTTAGTAAAAATATAAAAAAAAAGCAAAATTAATAGATAAAGTCTACATGAACAAAAAATGGAGATTTGATAACCTAATAAAAGGTCTCTAAATAGGCCTTTCAATTCTATTAATTACATTAATAATATTTTAAAACATAATTATTTTTATTATATTTTTATTTTTATTATCATTTCTTATGTGAATATATTTACCTCTAGGTAATTCTCAAAATAATGTATTCCACTTTTTGACTTGTAGCTATTGATAGTTTTTGAGATATATATTTTTTTTATATTATTATTTTTTGTATTTGTTATTTATATATTTTTTCTAAAGCTTTTTTTTTTTTCTGTCTACAGTTTGACATGTGTACATTAAATTTATGAACCATGCACGGTTAACGGCAAGCCAATGTCATTGTATACGCGATATTTCTTATCTAGAGATACACTATAAATAATATAGTACTATATTATTAATGAGATATTACAAAGAGACAGTGGTGCCACTGGCTATAGTATTCGCTCGAGACGCGCGCTGACGCATATTCTCACGATTTCACGGTGGCTGTACTCTCTTCTAGATACCGGAAATCTAACATGTCGTACACGATTGGTAAAGGACTAACGAGATTTACTTATTAGAGAGATTTATAGAATTGATTCCAAGTTGCACATAGTCCGATATGAAAAGGTTTTTAAATTAAAATATATAAAAAATAAAGAGGAAAGGAAAAAAAAAAAAATAGATATAGTTAAAAGCCACTTTGTTTAGTCTACATGTATGAATATAGAGAGAGTATATTTATTCTTAGTTAGAAGATAACGCGTGTTGGGTAATATGATATGTGGTTGCGAGACCTGAAGACTACAAGAGGAAACTATAAAAAAAAATTTAAACACAACGAAAATGATTGTTAATAAATTATTAATTTGTTTATAGTTTGGGAGATTTTTTTTAATTACAAGTGATTCAAGAGTATAGAGTCGATATAGTAAGGCTCAAGTTACTACGAGTATCACTCTTATTGTATTGCGATTTATATACTGTTTATAAGGTATCTTGTTGAATTAGAAAATCATTGTGATATCATGTGGTATATGCAATGTCATTACTTTGTGAAGCGTCACACTTTTACAAATAATGCATAAACGGATCTTGATTATGTTGTTTTTTCGTCTAACACTGAGGAGATTTGTGGCTTAGTATCGCGATACTCTGTCGGCACATAGTCTGTGGAGCACAGGTGACAAAAGCGCGCTAGGAGTGTGGATTTTCCTCTCGCGTACGAGCCGAGCGGCTGTTCTGCGCGGAGAGTATCTCTTGCCGCCGTGATGTGTAGGTGTAAGGTTTGTGGATATAGTATCGCGGGGTGTGAGAGTTCGAGAGCGACGCTACTCCCTACGGGTATTTGAGAGAAAGGAGAGAGCATATGCCTCTCTCATAAGTATGTCATTGCCGAGACGACTTCCAGTTAGCACGAGCTACGTGTTATATCAAAATGGTATCACCTTTAGATGTTAAGGGAGAACGATTAATATGTATTTTGTGGTGCTTCTTTTGTATTTTATAGAACAAAAGCATAATATAAAGTTTAAAGCTTTCTTCAAAAATAAAATAATTAAGAGAAATGATTTAATTTTATTGTTTATTTATCATAATGAATTTAAACGTGATATTGTTATATTTATCTTTTCAGTAACCATATTTTCTAATTTAACGTTCAGTATATGAGTGTTTCATGAGAGAGCGAGCAGTGGTGAAGGCATACTCAGCATATTCCACCACATCTCGAATGCACCAGAGTATATACCATGAATGACATATTGACACTCAGTTTATAGAGTATTGCATAGGATAGGACGGCTTAAAGTACCAGACGCACTGACATATGTATTAAAGAGGGATTAATAATATAATAGTGTTTTATACGGTAAATACTATATAGTAAGTAATGATCAGTAGCTACATTTGAGTTAGGCCAAGAGAGAAAGGTGTCAAAGGTAAGGTAATGTTTATGGTTAATAATACTATATGAAATTTAAACCAGGATTTGATATTTAGTTATTATTGTATGGAGTTGAATATATTATAGGATGTTATATAGGGTCTAGTAGTGAGGTTTATAGGGTGGTGAAGACAAAAAATGTCTAATCTCAAATTTCCAATAAATATATCTATGTATATAATAATATATAGTATATATATGATTTGAGATATAAAGATATAAATAATATTTATATTAATATATATATTATTATATATTAATATATATAGATATTCAGCATCCCGAACAAGCATAGGTACATGTTAACTATATAAATAAACACTTATTAACAGCTACACACACGAAATAAAATTATTCATTATATTATTAAATTTAAGGAAGATATTTTTAATAGGATAAATCTAAAATAATTATATAATATTATAATATATATATATTATAATATATATATATAACAAAAATAACATAAATTCTATTATTTATAATAAAATATTAATTTTAGTATAAAAATAAGATTGAATAATAAATTACAAGTTTTATTTTATTAGTAGGAGAATTTGTAAGGAACAGTGCTCGCGTACTCCGAGTGAGCATACAAAGGTGCCAAATGTTGATTTTTTTTTTAAAACTAACAATAATTTACTTAATATTATTATCCGGGTTAAACAAGACGATGGAATAGAGTCGGAGTTTATCTACTGGCCACTAACCTAATGGAGGTGAGCTAGACGGGGGAGGAAACTTATCGTCCCACTTACTGCTACCTATATCCGCGTGACACTCGAACCCCCAAAAAGGATATATATTAAGCAAATAAAATATATAATATATATTCTATCACCATATAGCGTTAAAAAAATTGGTAATTTAGGCACCTTATATATTATATATCGATGAACTAATTGCATATGATACAGATTATTCAATGAGTCTATCTGATTGTCAATAAGCAAAGAGGAATACAATATATGACGTAGGTATTGATAAATGATTTTACTTATGATATAGCCTATTAATGTATGTTATTAATTAAATATATTATAATTTATAATATAATTTTATTTTTTTTAAATGTGATCTCAAATGTCTGAGTCTAAAGGTAGTATTATCCCTCGATCTAAGTCAAAATATTTATTTTCCGGTAGATGTTATAGTTTTTCTAGTTACATATGCACCTGAATCATCTTTTCAGGATTGCTGGCCATATTAATATTATATATATTATATATATATATTATATATATAGTATATAATATATAATTATATTATATTATTAATATATATATATACTTATATATATATATATAAATATATAATACTATTATATATATATAGTATATTAATATATATATTATATATTATATATATATATATATATATAATATATATATATATATATATATATTATAATAAATATATACAATTGTTAACTAATGAATTTCTATTCTATATATATATATATATTATATAGATATGGTTATTTTAATATAATATTAATTATTATATATATCTTATATATCATGAGTAGGTAAACCATCCCTGCTAACCTATGTGCTTTAACTTATTATATATACTAGCGCTCAGTCACGAAGGTTGACATTTTAAGAAACGTTCTATACTTCTTGCAATTTATCATAAATGTTTACGATAATATAATTAATTCTCTATAAAATTTTATTGCATAAAGATTGGTCATAATTAATAATGAAATTAAAATTATCAATAAATAAAATATATATGAATAAGATTTAGCAAATATTGAACACGAAAAAGGTATAGAATATATTAAGCCGACTATTTATTAATTAGGACTAGCTTTTTAACACACATTAAAAATAGCACTAATTCCCTGCTATCAAAAAGTAATTATGGCGGAAATCATATTCTTAGTGATATTTAGAAGTATAAAATTATATTTTAATAAACTTATAAATGTTATCAGATGGTATGAGTAGTAGGGGAGTCATAATTATGGACTATGTAGTAAAGATGTACCGGATCACTTTATTTTTTGACACACCTTTTTTATGAACGCGCGTAACTTATTTTTGACCACTTTACCTTTTTGGGCAAACCGCATTTTAAGTTAACTTAACATTTTATTTTATTTTTGGTGAAATAACATTTTCGCTTTTTGGACCTTATTTACTCATATATTTTTTTGCGACCAACCTTTGGTCCTTCCTTAATGGTTTCATATTATTTTATGCTCACACACGGTATATTTTTATTTTGAGAAACTTCTGTGAGAATATGGATAATGTCATGAAAAAGTATTATATATATATTATATATATATATATATATATACTCAGGATATTTTGAGAACCCGGATTTTTTTGAGAAATACCTAATTTTTTGAGAGAAACTACTCATATAATTTTTTGGTCAAACCCTAATATCTTTGAGATAACCCTAATATTTTTTGGAGCTACCCTAACTTTTTAGGAGCAACCCTAATTTTTATGGCAACCCTAAATTATTTTTTGGCAAAACATTACTTCGAAGAAGGGTTGCGCAAAACGGTTTGACGTACAGTAAACCGAGTTTGTTACGTACTATATATACCACCCTAATATTTTTTCGTACCAAAACCCTTTGTGTTTCATTCCCATGTGGTACATTTTATTGACTACACGAGGTACTTATTATGAGACAACCTAATTAATTTTTTGGCTCAACCCTATTATTTTTTCGGCAACCTCATAAATTTATTTGCAACTACCTTCGATTTCTTATTCTGACCATTATATACTGGTATGCTCAGTTATATCAGCAACTTCACGTTGTACGTATTGCCCCCCTATTTTATCACGCACCGCTGACCATTAAAATTTGACCTTGCCAGATACCATGTTTCAATTTTTGCCCACGGTATTATAATTTATGGTAAGAATCCACTTATATGAGACTATAGCCCGTTTTTTGAATGTATCTTAAACGTTATGATTTTGACCATCGATATTTCGGCCTTGACCTTGGGGCACCCACGATTAACACCATGGGTTATTATCATTTTTTTGCCCCACGGCCTGGGATTGTTTGTTGTTCTGTATTCAACTTTCGTATGGCCCACCCGTTATACACATATTATTATCGTTATCCTAACTTGTACGCATGTATGGACCTATATATATATATATACCCTAACTATGTAAACATTATATATACTTACCTACACATCACTGCATGACGTGCCGACGCATTCACACTCACACACACACAACACATACATTATATATATATATAATATTATATATACACACAACACACACAACACACACACTAACACACACAACACATTACACTTATACAGACATTCACAACTAATGATAACTTACATTTAACCCATTAGATACACTTACCATTTACATACTATATATATACTACACGGTAGCGCGTAGCGCACACCATACACATCACTTTAAGAGTAATAGATAACCTTATATAATAGGGGTTCATTATTTTGCCCACGTAGATTTTTTGGTCCTTCCTTTAGGGTAACTTTATTATTAAGCCCTTATTTTGATATTTACTTAAACTCATTCGTTTGACCATGATTATTTATTATAATCGGACTTAGACCTTATTGCCATAATAACTACCATTGAGTTTCACAATAATTATATTGACCCCCGCATAATTGATGTTGATTTTATGATGGTATTATTCTCACTCAAATCTACCAGATATAAGAAAGTTATCTAGTGATGTATACTATTAAGTGTTCTACTGAGTTATATTGAGATGAGTGCCAGGTGAAGTGAACCAAGTGAGTTGACCTAATTGAGTGCCAATGTGAAGTGGCACAATGAGATGTCCAAGTATTTTAGAGTAGCACAATTATTTAGATTGATGTCACTAAGTGAGTGCCTAAGCACATTATAAGTGCCAGTGAGTGCACACACATATGAGTCGACCTTATAAAACTGAATGAGTGCCACTTTTTTTTCTAAGTCTTTTTCTAGCTCCCCTGAGCTCACCGAATTAATATTATATATATATAGTATATATATATATATATATATATAGCCAACTACTCATATGGTGATGTTAATACCCTAGGTTATTTATTAAAGTGTATGATGAGATTATTTGAGATTATGGTGTATATTTAATCAAACTTGTCACTAGGTAAGTACTTCTCATAAATCATATGAGTTAGGTCTTTATTTACTATAACACTAATACATACATAAAAATTGTACAAACTTTGTTTATTTATTTGAAAATATATGCTATAAAAAACAAACTTATAACATAAAAACCATCGTTTATAAAGAAAATTTAAATATAACTGGACTCAGACGGCACACGCAGATGCACTTACACTTACACTCACACCTCGATATTTTGAAGCCTCAACTTTGAATAGACTTTCTGGTTTTATTACCTCAGTCTACTAAATGCTCTATCAAGCTCTTACTTAGAGACTCACTCATACATAACTATATGAGAATGCTATCACACATCATAAAAATTATGGCTCATCAGCATTGAGAATTATTAGCTACTATATCATAACTTTGTAAGGTTCGTCTTTGATGAACGTCATCTTTGATGCCGTCATCTATGATACTGTTCACATCTATATTGATGATTCATCTATTGAATGTAAAATCATACATATGATATGGCTCATATTACTCTAACCCTACTAAAAGAAATTATAAGTAGAGTATTATATAATTAAAATGTCCTAACCTATGTTAAATTATATTAATATAAGCTGTTTAACTCGGAACGAGCTAGACAATGATCTCATATATCCACGGTGGAAGTCCCATCGAACCTCGAGCACCCACTAGGTGGCGACCCGCCGTCGACGAATGAAAAATATTATATTTATATATTACTTAATTAAAAATTACTTATCACTAATTTATTATTTATTATGCTTTAAGCAATTTTTTTTATTAAAACATTTTCGCGAAACACTATCATAAACTGTTTATAATCAAGGCATTAAGACCTATTATTTTATTACCGTTAGCACATATTAATTTATATTATAACATTTAATTTTATACTAATACTTATTTTACCTTAATACTTTATATTTATAACATTATATAATTTTTTATGGGACAATTATGTCTATGTAAGAAGAAAAAAACAAGAGTGCCTGATATATATAAATAAATAATTTTTTATTTATTATACTACTAAACTAGAGTACGAACATTAATATCAACATTAACATTAACATACCTTAAAGCAGTAAATAGTAAATCAATAGAGGTGATTACCTAACACACTATACGATGGGATTAAGGATGGGCGTATTAAGATTTATTAATGATCTTACCTGATATCTAATTACTACCTTTTTCAAAGGTATCTGACCTTGTTTAGAGGTTTCTATATAGATATTTTTACAGTTTTATAACTTACTAATATATTATCTCGTTTGTGTTAAAAATAACCTTTTCTTTAAATATATTATTAATCATTCGATGGTTATTAATTATTAAAATCAATTTATCAGACTAATTATTAAAAAAAATAGTATTACCATTAAATCAGTAAATACTAATAGTTAATGAGTTATTATTGTGACCTAAACACCATATAGGGGATGTGAGTATAAGTATGGGATTAATTATTATTAATTATCTCTATTTGATTTATTATATCACTTATGTCTATTTAATATTATCACTTTGACTTTAATAATCATCTATGTATTTATTCTAGACTTTATAATTCTTATTTCATGTCATTAACATTGTTTGAATTTCTGCTATTCTGAGCTTTTTATAGATATATTCTTAAGAGCACTTTGTATTAGCTATTTTACATTGAGTTATTTAAACTTTACTTGAGTAATCTACTCTATTTACTTATAATAACAATTAATATATTTATTAATACATATATATTTGTATATTATTTATTTGATATTTCTCATTTAGAATCATCTTTACTTTCTGTAATTGATTTTATTATGTTATTATTTATTTATTTGATTATTATTTAATTATATTTTTATTATTTAGATTCATTATTATTTATATTGGTTTAATATATTATTTTAATCAGTTTATATTTTCATTTTATTCTATGCTATTATTGTTATTAATTATTTATTATTATTATATTTAGAATTATTAAACTAACACTACATCTAACCCACTTATTATTCACTACTGCAATATCAACATATCAAATACATAACACTATCTATTCTAAGGGCATGGGAATAACTACGACAACATATTTTACATTTCACATACATCACTTACTATCATCAATTCAATTACATCATCAATCTAACATATTATTACTGTATCACTTTTACACTAATATATATATATCTATATTATTTACACTTCATATTATTATTATTTATTAATTATGTTTTATTTATATGAGACTCACTTTATTATATTATTACATATTACTTAATTATTCATCTATGATCTACTTTTATCATTATTAACTCCTATATAAGATCACGTTTTACATATTTATTCACACATTATTTATTAATATTTACAAAACTTTAGTCGGATATCCTATCATAACAATCTATTTTAACTATAATTTACTTATACACCACATTCACTATGACACTTATTCAATATAACACATTTACACACTTTATTATATTATTAAATAGCGTATTTATAATATCTCTCTACACACACATGATAATATCTTATCAACATCTCATGAAACAGATTAATACTTTACTCAACTTATTCCATGATTATACTTTAACAATTCTAATACACTCACATGATATAATTACTATTTACAACTCATTCAAAATTCACACACAGATTTAACATATTATCTATTCTTAGAGCACTATATTATTACAAACTCAAGAATAGGTACACAACATCATCATTCTATCTACACATCACATTATACACTACATCATTTATTATGTAAATTCGCGGATATTGGGCTTTAAAACTTTAGTAATGGATATATACATCCTTTACATCATAAGAAACTATGAAAAAATAAAAATACAAACACACAAACCTACCTACATGGTTGCTTATCTCACATTCTTTTACGGACACCCGAGTAGTATATATTATTGAAAAAATAATTTAAAATATTATACATTTAGAATTTAGTGATAATTATAATATATAAACAAAGCAAGGCCTCTACAATACTCATTTGGACACAAACGATTACTTCATCTCGCTGGATTTTTTCATATCTAAATACTAACGATAAAACAGTCTATATCTGCAAAGTTATAAAACTAAAAACTTTTTTTAACTTAATATAAATAAAAATTATACAAATCATATTAATATTTATAGAATAATCAATAGTAATATCAGCAGTTTTTTACTAGTTTTTAATATATATTAATATATATTATTTATTTTAGTTTATATAATTTTTATAACACATTTTATTATTACTTAAGTTATTTATATGTTAATTTATTTACTTATATATATTATTTATTATAATTGTGAAATTTTATTATAAAATTAACTATTATAATTTAACTGAATCTATTTATTAAATTGAGTTCATTTAAATTATTATCTGTAATATCAGTAAGGACAGCCCTTAGCACCTCCTCTATTTATCATTAATCATTTAATGCTTAATCGTTTTGGTTCATTAATTTATGAACTACTGAGCACTTACATTTTATTTTATATATCATCAATTGTATTAATTTTATTATTATGATTTATATATATTTATATATAATATAACAAATTATATATATTAAGTTATATTTTCAGCTCTTATATTAAATATTATATTATCATTATATTTATTATTTAATAAAACTATTATCTTAATTATAGTATTTATTATATATATATAATATACAATATTAATTATATTATCATTTAATTTTACTTATTTTTACATTTATATTTATATATGATCATCATTATTATAAATTTCTATATAATAATTTATTATTTCAATAGTTTTATTTTATTATTTAATATAATTCGGAGTTTATCTTTATATATTCATATAATTTATTTATATTTATTTTAGGAAATATATTTTCTATGAGTTTTAAATTTTGAATTATTTCCATTATCTTAGTATGAAAATCACATATATACAATACATTATCTCGACTATACTTTGATCTTAATCTATATATATACTGAAATATTACATTGAATCACTTTATTATCTTCTCTCATTATAGTAATAAATTGATTGTTATGATAATAACTATCTTATTTATCTAATTTCTTCTATATTTTAGGATTAATTTATTCCATTATTTTATTTGAGTAACCCGGGGGGCGATATATATTTTATTAATTAAATTATGCACTTATTCCATATATAATATTCACTAAGGTTCAAAATAATTATTTATTCATAAAATTATTAAATGACTCTATAACTATTATTTCTGATAATTATTTTATTAATGTGATGATTATTAGTCACATAATTTTAATTACTGTTGAACACTAAAATTATATAAAGGCACCTAATAATTTTATTAGGAGTTATAATAGAATTACCTCTTTTATATTATATGACACTGTGAGTTAATTTTAATCCCTAATACAGGTCAAAGGTAATATTTACTCATTTATGATAATTATGACGAAATTGATAAAGTATATTAACATTTTTATTTTAATTTGTTTTATAAATATCTAAATTTTTTCCAGGAGGCCATTGTATACTCTAAGTGCTGGATCGGAGCATAGATCGCTATTAATAGCAGGTATATAATATATAGAATGTTTTTTTACTTTTTTGAGGTCGATTTGTCGGGGTAATCCTTATCTCTAGTGAAGTAGACCTTCTGCTTTATTTAACGCTGAAATAGGGATCAGCAAAGAATTATATATAATCTATTCGAGTTATATATGAAATGATATACAGGCTACTTTGTTTTCTAAAACTCAACTCTTAGTAATCAGCATGACAACAGTTGAACCATAAATTCATGTACATTTATACCATTTTGTGCTACATCTATCCACAATTCAATCAAGTTTTTAAAACTCAATACAGGACTACATAACTTCTCAGCTATGTTATAAACGCCTGTTGTTTGATTGAGCACTCTAGATAATCTAGATATTCTCTATATGATTTTGTTAATATTTACTGACGCATGTCAATATTATAATTTATCGTAATATGATATATATTATCATCAATTTATATAAATACTTATCTTATTGAGGGAGAGTTAATTGGCTTAAATTCTCAACACTTTATGTAACTCAGAATCGGATAAAATAATCAATTATCACTTAATTGTAAAATTCTAATACTTTACAATGACATTAATCAATT
>JABUQX010025747.1:0-12500 GCA_015478945.1 Trachelipus rathkii
TATGCACACGATCATGTGTGACCGCAGGTAAGGGCATGAATTAGAGGAAGAGAGAGAGAGAATGCTAACTGTCCAGGGTAGAATGATGAAAAAGAGTTTGAATACTGGCCTTTTCAGAAGGAGAGTTAGCAACAGGTCAGAGCGAATAAGGAGGAAAAAAGGCAGATTTACAAAAGTTGTTGGAGATGTTTTGGCAAGAGGCCAGAAATTTTTATCAGTAGAGAACTATATATACATCTGTATCTTTAAGTTTAAATAGTATTTTTATAAATATTATATATATATATATATATATATATATATATATATATATATATATATATAAGTGTATGAGTGGGGAGTATGTGTATATATCTGTGGGTATATATATATATATATATATATGGTAGTATATATATAAGTACTAAATTCCTAGATTTGGTATAAATATATTTTCTGCATTTTTATAAACTTATACCTTGCCATGTTGGTTTATTTTAAGTTAGGCCATGAATAGCAGAGTCTTTCGATTTTGAGTCTGGATTTTTTTAAAGGCATTTCTAATTACGCATTATTTTGCTTCACTAACTTTGTTAAAGGAAAATTTTTTCAGACGTATGAATTTATATTATTAATATCTGAATAATAATAAGAATATAATAATAATAACATTAATAATAATAATAATAATAATAATACATAAAATAAGAAAAAAGAAGAAGAAGAAGAATATAATAATATCATAATAATAAATAATAATAATAATAATAATAATAATAATAATAATAATAATAATAATACACACAATAATAATAATGTTCATGTCTAAATGACATCATGTAACTCGAGAACGGTAGCACCTACAGTAAAACAAAATATATATTTGGAATTAGCGGAAAATTTTAGGATGGGATTTACCTTTTTTTTTTTTTTTTGTAATTATTTTATGCTGTTGATAATGATTAAATAGCCGACGGAGGGACAGAGGGGAGGACGAAGTCCCCCTGTCGTCCACCGGGAGGCCGAGAAGAGACCCCGACTCCTGCCATCTTTTCGGTTTTACCCCATGGTATTCTTTAGTTAAAAATAATAATTTTACTTCCTTATTAATTTGTATACTTAATAAAGTACACTTGATCTCTAATGAGGGCATTTTTTTTAAATATTTATTGAAAAATGCAGTGCAAATAAAATAAAAATAAAAAATAAACAAATCTTAAAACATAAAAAAAAAAAAGTCAGCACTGTGGCTGCCGTTCTCGAGTTACATGATGTCAGTTTAGACACTGTATAAGAAAGATATATATAGTATACAGAGGTATAGAGTATATATATATATATATATATATGTATATATATATATATATATATATATATATATATATATATATATAAGAAAGATATAAAGAGAGAAGATATATATATATATTTGTATATATATATTTAGAGTTATAAAAAGTATATATATATATATATATATATATATATATATATATATATATATATATATATATATATATATATATATATATATATATATATATATATATATATATATTATACAGTATGTATCCAGGATTTTTTCGGGGCCAGATTAAAATCATTTCATATATATATATATATATATATATATATATATATATATATATATATATATATATATATATATATATATATATATATATATATATATATATATATAAATAATGTACTTCTGACCTGTTATAACGGATATGATACTTAAAAATGTTTAGTGTCTAAAAAATTTCGGGGGGGGCCTATTGGGGAGCAAGTGATGATTAATTAGAGTTATTATATATATATATATATAAAGATATATATATATATAAGATATATATATAGATATATATATAGTATATATATATATATATATAAAGAAACAATTTAAAAAATTTTGCTTCAGTACGTTAATTATAAATCTCTAGCAACATTTTAGTACGTTTTATGTTCAAGTACTTTTTATTGCCTGCTTATCTAAGAAATTGCCAGATATATATATATAAGAGAGAGTATATATATATATATTGTATATATATAGATATATATATATATATATATATATATATATATATATATATATATATATATATATATATATATATATTATATATATATAGATATAGATAAAAATAAATATATATTATATATATATATATATATATATATATATATATATATATATCAAAAGTGTAAGGACAGAAGAATATATGGGCACCAGTTTCACTCCGCCCCCTATCACATTTACAGGAGAGTTTAACTATCAATTTGGACTAAATCAGAATGCCAGTTAGTTTAAGGAGTTTGAAAATTTTCGCAAAATGAGAAAAATAATTTACGATTTTTAAAATTCACTTTTAGATTAAAATAAGTAAATATTATAATTAATAAATAAATAATAATTGGGTGTGGAGCGGCATAACTTTCGATATCTGTTCTTTTTTGAAATTTTGGAATTTACAAGTCATTTGGCCATATGATAGAGAAAATCTACTTGAACTACGTCTCGTATTTGATTTTCGACGCCTCTTGATCTTTGCCCAAAGAAGAGGGCCTCATTTATGTAGTTACCAGGAGCAGGAGACCTCCTCAACGGTTTCTTTTTTTAGTAATAATAATATCAAAAACTGCTTTAGCTCAGCCACCGCAATGCCACGCGGAAAAAGGCGGAATGTATAATAATAATAATAATAATAATAATAATAATAATAATAATAATAATAATAATAATAATAATAATAATAATAATAATAATAATAATAATAATAATAATAATAATACACACACCTCCCCTTTCCCAAGGCTGGAAGTAAGGTGCGTCACATGCACTGGAGACAGAAAAGTAGTAGAAGAATCTGATGCAAGTCGAAAAGAAAGCCTCAGGCCTACTGGCCCTTTGATACCCTTGCGAGAACTCGTCGCAGTAAGAAAATCCACCCTAGAGCTTGACTGCAACGGACCTCACTGTGGCATCTCGTCAATGTAAGGTTCATCCCTTGGACCGGGGCCACAACCATACCCCTCACAAAATCCCGCCACTCTTATTATCGTCTTTCTTCTCGCCTTACGGTCCTAGTCCACTATTTCTGTCTCCAACCTGTCGACCTCAAGACCTCACCACAGAGATCCTCTTAACCAACTGACACTTATCCTCTATTACATAGCAATAATTTGAAGTAATTTTCACATTATCTTCCCATTACTCTTTCTTCACCAGCACAACCCAATGTTGCTCATTCTATTTACTACCTTTCATTTAAAACACCCCTATATTGTCCATTCACATTGTAATTTTGAGAACTGAGAATTTTTATTCCAGACCAGTTAGTTTCACTACTATTCATTAGCACATGTAACAACTTACACTCATGTAGACCCTAGCAATCAAAGACTACTTTTGAGATCCAATTAAATGATTATTTGCACCAATCCAACTTCCTACCAATCACAATTTTCCTACTACACTCTGCACATTCGTCCCTTTTCATCCAACATATATCCTAATATTTAAACCAAACACTTGTTCCAGTTGCTCACCATCCAACATAACTTCACACCGAGGGACTCCTCACCACAACATTAACTTCTTTTCTTATCTACGTTTTTCTAAGGTTTTCAAACCCATCCTTTTACACACCCTGCCAAATCCCTCTACCAATCCTCAAACTCTCTTCAGATTCGTCACACAAAACCAAATCATCCGCACACAATAGGCAGGGCGCCCTTCCTCCCCTTCCATTCACTACCTAACACTTCCAATGCCACCATACCTTAATTTTCGTAACCCTTCCATATACCACCTGGAGTTAACCAAGGAGACCTAACACATATCTACCTCACTCCGCTATTAATATTAAACCAATCATTTCAACTCCATTTATTCTTCTTATACACTCTTCATTATCATGATACATACTTTTGATTCCTTAGTAATACAGCCCTGATATAATAATAATAATAATAATAATAATAATAATAATAATAATAATAATAATAATAATAATAATAATAATAATAATAATAATAATAATAATAATAATAATAATTTAATATTATTATTATTATTATTATTATTATTATTATTATTATTATTATTATTATTATTATTATTATTATTATTATTATTATTATTATAATCTTTAATATTTTTTAATTAAATATATATATATATATATATATATATATATATATATATATATATATATATATATATATATATATATATATATATATATATATATATATATATATATATATATAAACTTATATATATATATATATATATATATATATATGTAATTCCGAGTCAAATTCGATGTATAATTCGTAAATCTAATTTTAAAATCTTCTATATCGGGAAATGTAGGGTTAGGTTTGTTTGTTCGTTTAATTGTTGCACATTGTTATAAATGTGTATACCATATGCAACTATACTGTGTAGGGAACTAAATGTCATAATAAAGACAACCAACCAAATTACGAAATCCCGAAAGTACGTTCATAGGAGAACAAGATGGTAAGACACCAACCAACTAACGAAACAAACCCTATGCTGTAAGTCGTAGCTTGACAAAGACTGTCACAATGGAAAGACATCGTCAGAGAAGAGGAACGTGCCATAGGAGTTATCACACTGTCGGAAGCAGACCATTCTCAGAGACAGGTGGCTCAGCAACTCGGGGTAAACCAATCGACGGTCAGTCGAATCCTTCGTCGGTTCAGGGAGACTGGCAGCAACCGTAGACGACATGGTCAGGGTCGCCCGAGGGCGACGTCCGAGAGAGATGACAGATTCCTCCGTCTGGCAGTGCTTCGTGATCATTTCCAAACAAGCGTACAGCTACAACACTGGCTCCAGGAGGAACGCTAACGGCTGAAAGGTTTGCGGAAGACATCCTCCAAGAGCATGTAGTGCTTGCGCCCATCATTAAGTCCATTTTTTTGTTATCACACAACGCCACCAGTAACATCACAGTGGTCATCCAACGGCAATTTAAAGAATAGACAGGATCGACTCTTGTTCATTCTGGCAGAGTGGAGCCTGGGCCATGAACTGTATTGTTATGGTTAGACATGGTAAGGGTGGTTGTTGGTGAACATGTTTGTCCACCTCTAGGGAGCTAAAGCTTTTGATTAAGAAATGGCAATATCCTGCAGAGGTCCATCTCCCATGACTAGCTTTTCAAATGCCAATCGTTGATAAGTTAAAGGCTAGAGGTAAGCCTGTTGTTAGACACCTTTGGTGCTTTATTTACATTGTAATGGTACATATGATAGTTAAAACTAATATGTACTGCTATGAACATGAATTTTTTTTACACACTGTCGTTATATACGGTTTACAGTTAGAACTTTAGTAAAGACTCTGAGTGAGAGAACCAAGAACCTAAACCAAACCCAGCCTCATATTTCCTAGATAGAGATGGTTGAGAAAGTCGTAAATGAGATGGGTGTGAGCCATGAACTGGTCTGGAGTTTTAGAGAGAGAGAGAGAGAGAGAGAGGAGAGAGAGAGAGAGGAGAGAGAGAGAGAGAGAGATATATATATATATATATATTAGTTATCAGTGAACAAATTAGAACTGCTAACAAACGCTCACAGTTCGTAAAATGGTAAGAACAATTAAACTCCCCTTACTGGGTTTCGAACCCGCACCCTCGCAGTTAGTATGCCAAGCGTGTTACCACTAGACCAACGAGAGGCTAAAGGAATCCACCATTTTTCCTCTGAAAAGATTACTATCTTCCCAGAAGAATAAGGCAAGTCAATCTTGACAGTGACCTCTGGCAGATCTCCCCGCCCCCACTCGGGTCAAGGGTCACACAGGGAGTACGGCATTAGTACTGAAATTTAGAAACTGCGAATAAACGCTCATGTAAATTCGTAAAATGGTAAGAACAATTAAACTCCCCTTACTGTCTGAACCCGCACCTCGCAGTTAGTATAAAGTCGCTGTGCTACCAATTAGACCAACGAGAGGCTAAAGAACGGCCATTTTCCTGAAAGATTCTTCCAGAAGAATAAGGCAGTCAACGGACAGTGACCTCAGATCTCCCTGCCCCCACTCCTCGGGGTCATGTCACATAGGTGCTACTGGGGAGTGTAATGGTATCAGTAAATAAATTTAGAAACCAAGTAACAAACGTCATGTCTGTAAATGGTAAGAACAATTAAACTCCCTTACTGGGTTTCGAACCGCACCCGCAGTTAGTATGCCAAGTGTGTTACCATCAGACCAACGAGAGGTTGCAGTGCTGAAATCCACCATTTTCCTGAAAGATTACTATCTTCCCAGAAGAATAAGGCAAGTCAATCTTGACAGTGACCTCTGGCAGATCTCCCCGCCCCCACTCGGGTCAAGGGTCACACAGGATGCTACTCGGGGAGTAACGGTATCAGTAACAAATTTAGAACTGCTAACAAACGCTCACAGTTCGTAAAATGGTAAGAACAATTAAACTCCCCTAATTGGGTTTCGAACCCGCACCCTCGCAGTTAGTATGCCAAGCGTGTTACCACTAGACCAACGAGAGGCTAAAAGGAAATCCACCATTTTCCTCTGAAAGATTACTATCTTCCCAGAAGAATAAGGCAAGTCAATCTTGACAGTGACCTCTGAGACTCGCCCCACTCGGGGTCATGGCTCCACACAGGGTGCTACTGGGGAGTAACGGTCAGTAACAAATTTAGAACTGCTAACAAACGCTCACAGTTCCATATCACAATTACCATCTGCAAACTTCTATAGAAGTAGATAACCTAGACAACGAGCAGGCAGCGAAATCCACCTTTTCCTCTCTGTATTTCGCTTATCTCCTAGAAGAAGGGGGCAAGTCAAATTCTGACAGTGACCTGGCAGATCTCCCCGCCCCCACTGGGTCAAGGGTCACACAGGGTGCTACTCGGGGTATATATATCAGTAACAAATTTAGAACTGCTAACAAACGCTCACAGTTCGTAAAATGGTAAGAACAATTAAACTCCCCTTACTGGGTTTCGAACCCGCACCCTCGCAGTTAGTATGCCAAGCGTGTTACCACTAGACCAACGAGAGGCTAAAAGGAAATCCACCATTTTCCTCTGAAAGATTACTATCTTCCCAAAAGAATAAGGCAAGTCAATCTTGACAGTGACCTCTGGCAGATCTCCCCGCCCCCACTCGGGTCAAGGGTCACACAGGGTGCTACTCGGGGAGTAACGGTATCAGTAACAAATTTAGAACTGCTAACATACACTCACAGTTCGTAAGATGGTTAGGTTTGTTGTTGTATATTATATTCTTAGTTCAGGTGATGCCATGCTTACTTTATTGATGTGAAAACTTTGTTACGTTAGCCTATATTCGTTGACCCCTATGATAATTAGCCAATGTATTGTTCCAAGCTTCCTAACCCTTCTGTTGTGATATAGGTATATATATATATATAGTTATATATATATATATATATATATATATATATATATATATATTAGATATATATATATATATATATATATATATATATATATATATATATATATATATATATATATATATATAATACTGATAAGAAACAATCATAAGAAAAAACAATTTTAATATACATCTTACATAATATGTTTTAAAACAGGTACATATAATAAAAAATTACAATCGTATAATTATATAAAAAATATTTAATAAGATTGAGCCCTCTTAATAGGATTTAACATACATTGTGAGCATTTGATGTATTGTTCCAAGCTTCCTAGACCTTCTGTTGTGATATAGGTATAAATATCTCGTGCTGATATTTTCAAAGATTGTTCTTTGTATCCTGGTGATTTCATCTCTTTTTCATAAAGGAAGGTGAATTTTTCAAGCTTGAGAACATCGCTAACCGAAGTTTCCTGTGACTCGCACATATTGTGTTCCTCATACATTGTATAAAGTATACCGTGGGATAGGTTAACAAGCTCATCCAGTAAATCAACTTCAATCAAATGTTTTGTTATTTCTTCCTGCATCTTGATAAAGGATGTAATATTTTCCCGGCCACTTACACAAACACCAAATGAAGTTGGGCGGAATATCCCGGTTGAATTAGGACGCCACCAACTACGTAAATCAATGGATTCAATATTGTTATATAGTGAAAAAACAAGAGTTAATCTTTTTGAGTCATCTTCGTCACCACCCTTGATTGTCACTCCCCATGAATTTGTTACAGATGAAGAAATGTAATTTTCATTTACCCAGGTATTAACTTCGTCAAATACGCGACTTAATTCTTCACATGATAGGAATAATGGTCTGTTACATGTGTATGATGAATCGAAGCAAGCAAAGTAACGTTCACCATTTGTTTTACGACGGAAAGTTAAGTTAAGAATATCTTTTGGATGAGATATCTTCCAGGTCACAATATCGTTTACAAATTTATTATTCACAAGAGAAACCATGTTTATAGTTTAAAGTCTGACGTTCACCTAATGAAGAGCTTCATCTAATGCTCTTTTAAGGAGAATGTAATCCTCTCTCTCGCAATAACGAAAGATGATGTAACAAACCGGTTTATGCAAAACTAAACCTAAACTGTAGCCCTAACAAGAAGGAGGGGCGTGGCTTATAACTATTGCGTAATGTTACTTTTTCTTAACCCTAACAGTTCTCGCTTGTAATATAGTATTAGACCTACATTTTTAACCACTCTCGACTTATACTCATGGATAAGTTGGGGGATGATAGGATGGATGATTTGATTTACTGTTTTAGTGTATGTAAAAATGTAATTTTTTTATGTTATAAAAATAAAGAATAAAAATTTAGTAAAACAAAAATTTTTAAAAGAAATAAAGTTAAAATTAAAGATTTAAAAAAAAAAAAAATCAAATGAAACAAAAGTTATTTCCAGCAAAAGGTGTAAAGTATAAATTCGCAAATATTTAAAAGTTTTAATTAAAACATGAAGAAAAAAGATGTGAAAGGCAACGTTCTATATGTTTGTTAGTTACTTTAATGTTGTTAAGTATTGAACTTTGTTATGTTAGCTGTTTATTCGTGTTTTAAGGTATGTGGTTGATGTTATAACATTATACTTCTTGGTTTAGGAGCTATGATATGTTAGCTTTGTTAAGGCAAAAACTTTGTCGTTTGGCACTATATTGTTGACCAGTATGAGATTCGGTACTGATGAATAACCGGTCAAACAGTGTTAATACGAAAATAGTAATGATATGTTAGAATATGTTTGAAAAGGTGTGAATAAGTTAGTATTGTATGCAAATGTTGTTACGCTTACAGTTGTTAAGTATGGAAGTTTGTTAAAATGTTGCGATTTATTCGTGTATAAGATGTGTTTAGGATTGTGAGTGTACATTAATATTCGTACATCAGGTTATGATAGTTAGCTTTATTGAATGTGAATTCTTTGTTGCGGTTAGCATAATATTCATTGAACAGTAAGATTACTTAACAAGGTTGTTGATAATATTTTTTGTTAATGATTACTATGTTTTTGTAAAACTAGTTATATGTTAGAAGTGTAAGTAGTTACGTTTTCTGCGCTCAATGTTAGTTACTTACTGTTTTTAAGTATGGAAGTTTTGTTAAATGTTAACTGTTATTCCTGTTTAAGATGTGTTAGGTTTGTGATGTAGTTATATTCGTAATTCACATGATCCTATGTTTGCTTATTGGATAGTGAAAATTTTTGTTTACGTTAGCATATATTCATTGATCAGTATGATATTTAGACAAGTTATGATAAATTTTTGTTAATATTACTATGACGTTAATGTAAAAATATCAGTGACATGTTAGAAAAAGTGTAAGTAGGTTTCCGTTCTTGCATCAATGTTAGTTACTTTATTGTTGTTAAGTATGGATCTTTGTTAATGTTAGCATATATTCATTGATCAGTATGATAATTAGACAAGGTTATGATAAAAAATTTTTGTTAAATATTACTATGTTAATGTATAAATATCCAGCAATCTGGGTGGGGATGGGGGGGGGTGGGTGGTTTGATATTACTGATTTACCAGGTTAGGTATGTAAACAACCCAAATTTCTTAAGTTATAAATATGAAAAGATGTAAATTTTAGTAAAAACAAACTGTTTAAAGCATATAAAACAAAATAAATGAAAGTTTTGTTGTTATGTTATACAAAATATGACTGATACGATCATAGTGGGGAAGGGGAGGCTGAGGAGGCGGGGTCAATAGATAATAGATTGGGGAGGGTCGGAGGCTTGGGAGGTTTTAGAGGGTCAGAGCTTTTGGAGGGTGTTTGATTATATAAAAACGTAATTTTTTTGTTATAAACTTAAAAAAAAAAAAAAATGTTTAATTTTTTAATTTTTTAAAAAAATTTTTTAATTTTTATATTTTTTTAAAAAGTTTTTAATTTTTTTAAAAAAAACTTTTTTTAATTTTTTTTTAAAAATTTTTTTAATTTTTTTTAATTTTTTTTTTATTTTTTTTTTTTTTTTTTTTTTTTCTTTTCTGTATCGATGATACATCATAAGAAAGATGTTTACCAAGTTTCGTTGTTCCCAATATTTCAGTTTTGTGGGGCTGGTGACCCCCTTTGGACTGTGTACAGCTATTTAACCCATATATGATGTGAGTACCTTATATGATAGGTGTATACCGAGTTTCATCGTTCTAGGTCAATATTTCAGGTTTGGGGTCCCGGAGACCCCTCTTTAGACTGTGTACGGCTATTTAACCCATATATGATGTGAGTACCTTATATGGTAGGTGTATACCGAGTTTCATCGTTCTAGGTCAATATTTCAGATTTGGGGGCCGGTCCCCGAATTTGGTCAAATCGGTCATTTTACCCCGGATACATCTAAGATACAACCTAAAAAGGCTGTATATCAAGTTTCGTTGTTCTATGTCAATATTTCAGATTTTGGGGTGAGTACCCCGTCTGGGGCACCCACAGTCATTTTACACCCGGGGTCATCTAAGATACATCCTCAGAAGGTTGTATACCGAGTTTCATCATTCTATGTCAATATTTCAGATTTGATGGGGCTGGTCCCCGAATTTGGTCAAATCGGGCCATTTTTACCCCGGATACATCTAGGATACAACTATAAAGGCTGCATATGAAGTTTCGTGTGTTCTATGTTCAATATTTCAGATTTGTGGGGCTGGTACCCCGTCTGGGGCACCCACAGTCATTTTACACCGGGGGTATTTAAGATACATCCTCAGAAGGTTGTATACCGACGTTTCATATTCTATTCAATATTTCAAGATTTCGGTGGGGCTGGTCACCCTTTGGTACAATCGGTCATTTACCCGATACATCTAAGATAAACACTAAACAGCTGTATCATCACAGTTTCCCGTTGTTCTATGTCATTTTCAGATTCTGGTGGCGGCTGCGCCCGATTTCGGTCAAATGGTCATTTTACCCGTATACACCTACAGATACACCTAACAAGGTTTGTTATATTCAACGTTTCAGCTTCTTACATTCACAGATATTTAATCGTTTGGGCGTGGCGCTCCTCCTTGTGGGATTTCTTAGACACCTTACGGTCTTATAACCATCATAGTTCGAACTCTACGACTGATAACATATATAAGGACACAAACATTGTTGTTATACGATTGTTTATTAATTAGCTCCGCAGTGGCTCCAGCACGGTGCTGGAGCAACTCTCAGATTCCTATACTAAGTCTTTCTAGAAACTCAACTCTGAATCCTTTCACCAAATTTGCCTATTACGAACACTTTGATTTTTAAGTGAGGGTGGTCCCCCTTCGGGGACCCAGTGGGTGTAACCCGATACAACAAGGATCTACCATCTAACCCCCCTCCAAATTTTAAACCGATACGATAACTCTAACTACTACTACCACTACTATACTACTATACCATCTACTATACTACTACTACTACTACTCACTACTACTACTACTACTACTAAATAATAATAATAATAATAATAATAATAATAATAATAATAATAATAATAATAATATAATAATATAATAATAATAATAATAAATAATAATAATAATAATAATAAATAATAATATCATTATCATAATACCTGTGATAATAGTACGAATAATAATAAATATAATATTATAATAAAATAAATTAAAAGCTGAGCCAGAGCTCGGATCGGACATAGTCGGATTCGAAGTCGGAGCCGGAACCGGAGCCGGCGCCCGAGCCGGAGTCGGAGTCGGAGCCGGAGTTGGAGCACAACACATCTCGAAATTATGATCACTTCGTGATCATAATTTCTTCGACGTAATAATAATATAATGAAATAATACAAACAAACAACAAACAACAAACAACACAGACAAACACAAACAAACACAGACAAATACGCAAACAAGACAACCCACAGACAAAATAGACAAACAAGACACAACATAGACAACGCTTCGGTTTTGTCTGTTTTTGTCGATTGATAGCCCTGCGGGCTATCAATCCTCCCCCTAAGAATATATCTCTATTCATTTATATAGAAAAAAGTGGTCGCCCGTGGCTCCATAACTACTAT
>JABUQX010025747.1:27500-37500 GCA_015478945.1 Trachelipus rathkii
AAAATGAGGGTAGTAATGATGAAGGTCATAACCTAGAGCAAGCAAACGGAGGGGGGGGCGGAGATGAAACGCCTATGACCCAAGGTGGGAGACAACCTCCCCCAGGGGTTCCCCCTACCCAAGCTCCTTTGGACCCAAGGGCCAGTCAGAACCCCTATACCGCTCTTCTTAGCCAGTCACCCCAAGTAGTAAGGGAGGGAGCACCTCCCCCGAGGGTCGAGACTCCACCATATATGCAAAAAACGGTTACGTTGGACAACACATTGAATTTACAATTGAAGACTGCTACTGCTGAAACTGCTGTTAAAAAGAAAACTCGCAGAAATTGGGGCGGTTTCGAAACTCATACCCCCAATGAAAGCAAATGGGAAGGTGCAGAAATACCGAACACCTCCCCATGGGGAACTGAAGGCTCCCCAACGATCCAGAACCAAACAATAGGATCGGTCCAAACCCCTGTTGGGTCCCACACCGTGCAACCACAGTTAAGCGTTCTACCTGGAGGGACGGGAGAGAATAACGCTCATACAAGCGCACCCACAGGGCAAAATAATTGGAATTATGGCATTCCACCATCAAGTACGATGCCCCCATCTTACCCCGGTACAGGCATGCCGCCTGGTAATCCAACTATGCCTAACCAGCCCTACCCTTATCCCGGGACATGGCAAGGATATCCTTTCATGTCCCCAACAATCGGAGTTCCATACTATCCATCTAATTTGTTTAACCCCGCGTTTCCAGCTATGCCAGAAAATTTAAAATTATTTGGCAAACACCTTAAAACAAGAATTTGGAAAGGAATTCAATATTCGGATTTCATCACGTCCCTAAATGAAAAATTGAATGCTTTAGGCCCATTAACTGAGAGTCAAAAGATCACCTTTACCAAAACTGCCATTTCATCAGACCCTCATTCCGAAGCTCGTAAATACATGTTCCGTGATAGTAGCTTTTCGAGGCTCACTCGATTAGAAGACTTCCTAGCGCAATTAAAGACCTTTTTACAACCGGAAGAGAAAAAGACGGTCTTCGACTTATGGTTGAGCTTTGTAGAGTATCGTAGAGAGAGAGATTCGATCTTTACTGATTTTGTACTGGAATTAAAAGAGAGGCTGTGGAAATATCAAAGTCGCCTGCACGAGCTGGACGACCAAGCAATATTCAACTCAAGGCAGATAAACCTCTTGGTTACAGGGAAGATTATACAAAACGTGAATGAAAGAAGGGATGGAGAGCGCCTTAAAGAAAAAATCCTCCGAATATTTGACACTGAGATGAACTTAAATGAATTATTAGATAAATTATCTCTAATTTGAAATGGAGCTTTATTAAAGGATGAGAATAGAAGACCAACTGAGATTCGCACCACTAGGGTGTTCCTGGCCAAGGAGGAAACGGAAAATAAACAACGGGGGGGGAGATAGTAACTCACATTGGAAGAACAGGGAACCATTTCCGAAACCAAGGTATGAAGATAGGAGAAGGGAGGAGGTGAGGCCCAACAACACTTTTCAAAAGAAAAGAGAAGAAGTGAAAACGGGGTATGGTACACCGAGATATAAGGGCACCTTAAGGAAGATGTCCGCCCAAGAATTGAAAGAACACTCTGTGTGCTTCTTTTGCGAGTCAGTCGGGCACTCTTCCCAGGCTTGCCGTTGGGAATTGCCCTACTGCCGAGAATGTAAGGCATATCATCGAAGGGGGTCGCAACCCTATTGTAGAGGGGCACCGCCCTGGAAACCTCACCCCGAAACCATGCTAATGTTCACTCCATACAATAGCAAAATGGATATGGAAAAAGGGTTGAGAGCGAAGAAGCCAGAGCCTTACCACCCAGATAAGCGAGGGCCTAGGACCTTTTCCAAGAAAAGGGAAGGGTACAAGCCTCCAGATGGGAAGGTAAAGACTAACGCGAGAGTCTATATGGCTGAGAGCCAGCCAAGAGATTTTGAGGTGAATGAAGAAGTGGAGTATGATGATAGGATGTATGAGGGAGAACTTTCTCATCCTCAGGATAGGATAGAGAAAGAAAATTTTTAGAGAGTGGCAAAGAGAGGAAACGTGTAAAAAGAAAGTTTCAGAAAAGAATGAAGAAGTGGGAAGCTAAGAAGAAAGAAAGAGAAGTCGTGCAGCAACCTTTTAAGCTAGGACGACACTTTTACGCGAATGTCTATCTTGCGCCATCTTTGAGTAGTATGGAGGCGAAAACCGCCGTTTTGATCGATTCAGGTTCCAGCGTCAGTATCGTCACCGCCCGGAGGCTGAAGGAGTTGGAAGTAGAGGGAAAATTTAAAGTGCCCCTCCAAAAGACAGATTTAGTAGTACAGGGGGTGAACAACAAGCCAACGATACTAAAGGGAGAGATACAGTTGTATCTTCGCTTTCATAAAAGACATTACCTCACTACTTTTCAAGTAAACGACGTAAATGGAGAGAATAGTTGGGATATCCTTTTAGGAAACAACATTTTGTCTAACCTTCCCATAACTCTAAACCTCTTTTCTGCAAAAATGTCTATCAAGGAAGATAGAGAGATAGACATTCCGATCTTTGCCGCTCAACAAGGAATTTATTTGGTTAGGGAATTTTCTGATGGGAATCTTAAGAGAGTAAGAGACCCCAAGAAAAAGGAGGAGCAGTTGCCCCGGGCCCGAGGGCCTAGAGGGGAGAGAACTAAGGATTCGAACCAAATTTTCGCTGAACCACCCGCACGTGCTGCGGATAAGCATCTTTTTCCTAGGAAGGCCGCCTTGCCAGTTAAAAACGTACGCAACGCGGATAAGCATCTTTTTCGTAGGGAGGCCGCCTTGCCAGTTAAAAACGTACGCAACGCGGATAAGCATCTTTCCCATAGGGAGGCCGCCTGGTCAGTTAAAAACGTACACGCCGCGGATGAACCTCGTTCCTATCGGAAGGTCGATCTGTCTGTATCCCAGGGGGGAGAGACAGCCTCTTCAGTTCGAAATTCGCATAGGCAGCAAGTGCCTAGACATGGAAAAAGAGATAGGGAAATTGCCTTGAACGGAGAAGCTCATGTTGAGACAGACAAGATGAAAAGGGACAAGGTGGGCTTCATGAACCCACCCCTCACTCATCACAGCGCTGATCCCAGAGGAGCCAGATCCAAACTCAAGCACACCCCCTCGAATTTGAAAGAAAATTTGGACCAATCCGAAAATTTGGAAGTCTCGAAGAGCAAGGACCATCAAGAAGATGGCCATTTGGTGATTGATGAGGAAATTAAGATCAATTTAATAGTAATTGAGAAGATTGTTTTGCCTAGTCAATCATGCGGATACCTAAAACTCCGACCGGAAACGCAAGATGATTTTGAGCTGGAGCGAAAGTGTTTAATGACACCAGCTTTCACCAAGGGACCATTGTATGTGGCAAATACAATTAGTCCAGTGAGGGATAACACAGTTATCCTCAGTTACATAAATTTGAGCGACCGACCCTTTTATTTGGAAAAAGGTGTGAATCTAGGAGAAAGTTATCCGATTATTAGCAAACAGAACGAGAGAAGCACAGACGAAAGAGGACACCAGAGAACAGTTTCTGCTAATGTAGCCACCTGCTCAAAAGGTCTTACGAAGACGGAGCTAAGGCGAGTGTACAAGGAAATTATTGAAGAGAAGATGTCAAAAGAAGATGCTGAAAACTGTATTCTCGAAAACTCTGAGTATATGGAAGAACTACTCGAGCTCCTCATGGACTACCACGACGTATTGGCACTAGATGATGATGCTGTCCCTGTCTGCCCGCTTCAGAAATTCAAAATTGAGTTGTTACCTGATGCCCCTAAAGTAATCTTTCGTAAACAGTACAGGTTACCGCACCGGTACCTGCAGGACATCGATGATTTCACAGATTCAGCACTGAAAAAGGGATATATAAAGGCATGTTACAGCCCACATTCGTCCCCGTTGCTGGTTGTGGCAAAAAAGAACAGTACAAAACCAAGGGTGTGTCTCGATTACAGGTACCTCAACTCCCACAGCGTACAGGACGTGTTTCCTCTGCCTTCTATTGACGAGATTTTTACGTCCCTAGGGGGTAATACAGTATTTACGTCCGTAGATTTATTGGATGCATACAACGCATTGGAGATAGATGAAGAGACGCAAAAGCTGATGGCATTTAGGACCAGGAAGGGCCTATGGTGCCCCACTCGCTTAATGTTCGGCCACAAGAATGCCCCAAGTGTCTATGCTCGCACGATGACAATGGCCTTGAATCACCTACTAGGGCCTGTAGCACAAGTCTACCTAGACGACGTATTGGTGCTAGGAAGGAACGTGACCGAACACTTTGAAAATTTGAAGAAAGTGCTCGCTGCTTTCAGAGAAAATAAGCTGAGAATAAAATTATCCAAGTGTAGCTTCCTACAATCATCCGTTTTGTACTTAGGATTCAAGATAGGAAGACATGGAATTAGTCCAGACCCGGCCAAGCAATGAAGAGTTTCGTCCCTCCTACGAATGTGAAGGAGACACAGAGTTTGCGGACAACTTCTCTTATTTTCGCTTCACGCCTCGCGGGGACGCAGCGGTAGCACGGCGCTGTACGAATCGCGATAAGAAGGAATGTCCCTTCTCTGGACGAAAGACAGCAACAAACTCGGCGCAAAAGATAAATTAGTGGTGCAGCCACGATTTTTCCTGATTACAGCAAAGAATTCTTCGTGAACACAGACGCCAGTAATTACGGGATAGGAGGAGTGTTGTACCAACTGACAGATGAAGGGAAAGAGAAACCGCTATCTTTCGTGTCCCTGGTACTCAGAGGGAGTGAGTTAAACTATGATACGATCGAAAAGGAATGTTTAGCCGTAGTGTTCTGCTTGCAAAAGTTTAAGAACACTATTTTAGGCTACAAAGTAACTATCCTCACCGACAATCAACCTCTCTGTTTCATTTTCCGAAATAAACAGCAGACAGGTCGGCTAGCTAGATGGAATCTTTTCGTAAACAGTTTCTCCCCCACCATAGTATATAAAAAAGGAAAGAATAATGTTGCCCCAGACTATCTGAGTAGGCATCCGGCATCTAACGTGTTTCTGGTCAAAGAAATAGCGAAAACAGGGAAAACAGAGAAAACAGAGAAAGCAGAAACAACAGAAAAGTTGCCTAGAATAGATTTCGTTCTGAGTCGGGAAAATTTCATAAAAGAACAAGAGAAATGTCCCCGTGTAGGAAGATTAGTAAAATGGGTCAAAGAGAACCCAGGGACATTCCCACACATCTTCATTAAAGATGTCTTATACTACGCCACGCAGGCTAAACCATATCGTGTACAAGTTCCAGACAGTATGATCTTCAGTGTGATAGACCAGTGCCACGCTTCACTAGCCAGCGGACATGGAGGTCAGCTAAGAACTGAAAAGAGGGTAGAAGAGAAATACTATTTCCCCAGTTTAGTTAAGGAATATTGCAGTCAATGTGTGTCATGCGCTAGAACTAAGGGTCCTAGACCTCCTACAGCAGAGATCAACAGATGGCCATTGCCTTACACACCCTTCTCACGCGTTCATGTTGACAGTATCGGGAAATTGCCTGCTTGTACAGGATCAGGAGCCAAATACATCTTAGTATTTCGCGACGTTTTGACACGATATGTCGAATTAGTGCCTTGCAAGACTAGAACGAGCCAGGAATGTGCCAGAGCATTACAAGAGAGGGTCATATGTAGACATAGTGCCCCTCAACTGCTTGTCTCTGACAATGCCTTGGAATTTACGAGCCAGGTATTTAAGGACTTATGTAAGGCGTGGAGGATAAAGAAGATAGAAATTATGCCTTACAAAGCATCCCAAAATGGTGTTGTAGAAAGAATAAATGCTGATATTGAATCTTTCTTGCGACATTACGTGAATGCAAATCACCGTGATTGGGATAAATACCTGAGTTTTGCCCAAATCGCTATCAATTCCGCGTATAATCGATCTATAGGGTCTTCTCCCCACTTTCTTTTGCACGGTTACATAAAAAGGCTCCCTTACGAGATGCCAGATTATGTATCACCATTTGTGAACAAGACAGAGAAAATGAGATTCATCTCCGATGAAGTAGATACGATAGTAGAGAGGATCGATTATATAAGAGATTTGGCAAGAGAGAAGTTAGAAGCGGAAACCACAAAAACTTTGGAGCAACAACATAAAAGGGCCAAGCAAAGAGAGTTCAAAATAGGAGATTACGTTTTCATTAGAGCAGTCAAACAGCCCCATCAAAGTTCCAAGTTATGTCCCAAGTTTGAAGGGCCATACATTGTCCAATGTCTAAGAGGACCAAACAAATTGATGGTATATTGTTTAGAATCAGGCCGAATCTTCCCTGTCCATGTGGACAACGCTAAGGTGGTCCCAGCAGAAAAGTTCACTGAGTCACATTTTGATTTTATGAACGATGAGGTTTGGAATCCCACGCAGTAGAAGAAATGTTAAGCTCCAAAGAAGACAAGGAAGAATTGAGGAAAGGGAACAGCGAGAAGCATGACCCAAGAGTCCCTTTTGAGAGAGAAGACGAGGAAGCAGAAGAGATAAAAGAAGACGAAGGAGGAGAAGAGGAGGAGGAAGACGAAGAAGAAGATGAAATAGAAGAAGTAGATGAAGTGGAAGAACTTCCTCCTCCAACAGATCACGAGTCTTCCCAATATTCTTTCCAAATTCCCACAACGCCACAAATTCAGTCCGGACACAGCTACTTTCCAATTCCCCATCCACAACCAACTCAGCTAGAATACTACAACTCTTACTCAATCCCCCCACCTCAGCCGGCACCGAGTAGTTTAAGCCCTTGGAGACATTCGACTCCCGTGCAACAACCGACTCCCGTGCAACAACCGACCCCGGTGGAACCCGTAAGAGAGAGTAAACCCGTCGAAGAAAGAAGATTTAGCAATGAGATTGTGGAGAGAAGAAGATACAGCGATGTAGTTACCGGAAGAGTGCGTCCAGACGGTGAATTTCAATGTTCCACTCCTAAAAATGACTTCCCCAGAACCCCCTCCAACCCTGCGGTTCGGAGAAAAGAGTTTAGACCATCGTTATCCCCTATTCAGCAAGAGATTTCCATAGAAAACCCTGTTCAAGAAATTCTTCAGGAGCCACCGGCACACGAAGGTGAGGTGTATGGAGCCTATGGTGGACCCCCTCCAAGAACAAATTCCCCTGTGAAATCTCCAATTTCCCCAGTAAAAGATGGCCGCTACCCCATTCCCCCGGTCGTAGATTCATCTCCTAAGGAATTCATCCCAGATAACAGAAAACAGGACCCCTCTTACCGGCCCCATAATCTGTTCACTGGTCCTAGAGATTCTACACCCCGAGTCACCAGAAGTCAAACAAGGATGAAGGAACAAGCTTTGCAACAACAGCCCGAGGTAAAGGACAACACGGAGACTACAGCGAAGACTCCTGCCCAACCTCCGTCTGTCGAATTGGATTTGAACACCACGGTCCGAGGAGGGAAAACTTGGTATTTGCCTCCTGGTTACTAGTTCATCCCAATTTTGTATATATTTCGTATATTCCTAGATTTAAGAAAAATTTCTTTTAATTTTAGGATGATTCCTTCTTATATTACTTAACAGTAGTAATTTTAAGAAAATGATCTACGTACATTTCGCGTTGCGTCTGTACGAAACAATTAGTGGATTAGGAAAAACTATAGATGGGATTAAGGTGACGATCGTCATAAATTTAAGAAAATTAGCTTGGATTAACACATATTCATAAGAAATCTAATCTTAGAATTTAGATGTAGTCTTGATAGATCTTAGACTAGATTAATTCCATAGATATAGTCTGATCAGTTATAGCTTTACTCATTTTTTATATAAAGAAACCTTTTAAAAATATGTTTCACTCTCAGAACAAGGGGGGGGGACAGCAATTTTTAATACAAAAAATAAAAAATACAAAATAGAAAATCCTAAAAACTTTTCTATTAAGAAAAAAAAAATAAGTAACTAGTAAGTAAGTAAGTAATAAAAAAACTAACTAGTAAGTAAGTAAGCAACTAATAAAAAAAATTAACTAGTAAGTAAGTAAGTAAACAACTAAGTATTAAATAGTATATAACGTTGAGTTTAAAACTCTTACATTTAGATATTAAGTCAACTAACTCGATTATAGTTAAGAAATCATTTAGTTTAGTTAATAAAATGCGAACGCTTTAACTAACCAATTAATTTTAACAATGTTATTGAACATAATTAGGCGACCTTGTAATTCATCACAACCAGAAAAGTATAAAGTATAAATATTTCAGAAATGAACTTCAAAATACAAGCTTTGTTGCTACTCATCATCGTATCAACATGTCAAAGCAACCTCATAAATGAAAAAGAAGAAACAAAGATTCTACCTGGTTTAGTTTTGTATCGGACTGGAGAAGTAAATTTCATAGAAGGATACCTCGATCTAGTTATTTCTTTAGAATGCCCTCCAGACATTAAAGAAACAATCACCAAGACAACTAAACTGGTAAACAATGTTAAAGAATCCTTTTTACCATCGTTCGAAACCATGTTTTTAAACGTTTCAACAAACCAAAGGACTCACCAATGGGAATTCAAGTTAATGACCATCCGAGTAAAAGTGTTAGCCCAGAAACTGAACGAAGTAAGTGAATTGCCTTGGATCTCAGCACGATCAAAAAGGAAACGAGCCGCTTTCGAGTTCGGAGGAGACGTCCTCAACATTCTTTTTGGCACGGCAACAGACAAACAGGTGAAACTACTTCGAAAGAAGATCAACATTTTAGGTAATTATGCCTCTACCTCAAATTTATTGATTACTGAACTAAAGGAACAGTTGAAAGCGAATACTCGTACTTTAATAAACTTTAGGGATAGCTTACAAAAATTAATAGAATTCCAAAGTAGTTTAAGTGCTACGCACAACATAATAAACCAAATGGGAAGCATCAGGGCGTTAATAAATCTAATTGAACAAACCGTATCTAACATACATCAAATACACCAGTTGGTGATAAATTCACTTCAATTAGCTAAAAATAAGATAACTAACTCGCAACTCTTCTCTCCCATCTTCCTATTACCTTTTGTGCTAGAAATGAACAAAGAAACTAAACTACACACAGTCATTCCTCTAGAAACAAAAACATACCAAACTTTTCTAACCTATTCTTGGACTATCCAATCTGCAGCTAGCCCTTATGAACTAATCACCTTAATTCCTTTCATCTCAGTAGAAAATTTCATCTCGTATAAACTTATACCTTTTCCTACTCATCTTCCTTTAAATCAATCTTTAGTTCGAGTTATGTATAACGACCCCAATAACTATTTTTTCGTGAATTATGGGAATCGGAGATACACCTATCTTAAAGAATCGGCACACGATCTCTGTCGACATGTAGGCCAATTAGCCGTTTGTCCCCAGTCCCAAGTGTTTGCTTCCATCGATGATCAGTCTTGTTTATTATCTTTGATCTTGAATTTCACCAATGATTTTTCGCACTGCCCTATTGCAGAATATAAGTCTATAGAACCTTATACTGTCGCTTTAGGACACTTCACCCTTATTTCTTTTTCAGAAAAACTTCGATTGCATGTGAGAAACCCAATTCTATCCAGCATGTCTATGACTATGTCTTTACTATTCCTCACGGATGTGCTTTCATCTCTTCTAAGTTTCAGTTTAAGAACCCTATCCACCTAGAAAAGAATATTACCCTTTCTTCCTTAATTTCTTATTCTGATCACGTTTTATTCAACTTTTTATCTCACGTGGCTTTACCTAACATTTCTTCTGTTTTGTTCCCTAAGTTTCAAACCTTAAAAGAAATTCATTGGAATCAAAGACTGGATCAATTAAATCAGTCAATGCACCCTTTTACACCGTATTTCCCCCAAATCAAATTCATTCCATATATTGGAGGAGGAACTTCTGGTACGATCTTTTTCCTCATAGCTCTTGTCACCGCATATTTCGTTTGGACCAAAAGAGTATTCCTTTGCAGTATGTGCA
>JABUQX010025747.1:57500-82500 GCA_015478945.1 Trachelipus rathkii
TATGATTTTTTGGGATATAGTTCAAAGGTCATATGCCTAAGTGGCGTGGTTATATACAAGGTTTAAGAATCATCAAAAAGGGCTAAGAGCTCACGCTATAAAGGATAGGACATAATAAAATATATCACTAGTGGGATCAAAATTGAGAACTACCTAGTGAAGGACATAAAAAAATTTAAATCAGTGGAGTTATCAAAATTGACTATGACGCATGGTATACTGTCATAGCTTGGGTGAGAAGCGAATAGAGGATAATAGGAACAAATAAAAATCAGATTAAGTATAACAATCAAAAAATAAGGTGAGCTATAAAGTCACCCCTATATAAATGAAAAGAGATCTCTAAACTAAAATTACCGTGGGTCACAAAAATGAGCTCACATTGGGCGAGAATAAAATTTAGGGAGGAGTAGCTCCCTCTTCAAAATAAGAGGGAGACGAGAGGTGACAATACGTCACAACGAGGGATTCTACAACATCTCTCGATATAGCGCTGCAATCACTATGCTTCACGCCATAGAGTGTTGCTACTCTAATGATAGCGAGCTGTGGGCTGGCTAGAGAGTAATAATAAGTAGAGAAGGCGTGCCCCTTAAAAAAATTAGGAGGTTTTGCCATATAAAAATATAGCGGATAGTGTGAACAAATAAGTTGACTCCATGAGATATGTACATATAGGGTTTTGGTCGAAAATCGAGAGTTTACAATGTAGACCAAAAATAAAGAGTTATGTAAGGCCAAAAAAGTGAGTCAAGGATCAGGTAAAAATATTCAGAAGCATTACAAAAATAAGTGATCGTCGGAGAGTCAGAAAAGGTCAAAAAGTCGCTAGGTCATCTATATGGGATCACATGGCAATAGGCCTTACCGTAACTATCACTTGATATATATATAGCAATACATTTTCTTACTATACCTGACTTATTCGCCAATTAGAATTCAAAAGTTTTATGAGGATAATAATATTCAGGTCTCTATGTTAATATTTAAAATGAGACACGTGTTTGTTAGCACTCATATACCTTATAATGTACAGTAATATATAATATATATAACATTATATAACAAAGATTTAAACATTAATATAATAATATATTATATATATAATATATAATATATATATATAATTTATTATATATATAGTATATATTAATATATTAATATATATTAATATATATAATTAATATAATTATAATAAATTATATAATATATATATATATATATTAAATATATATATATATATATGAGATATATGATATTAAGTGATAAGATAGATAGATAGAGTAAGAATGAGATAGATAGATAATAGATAGTATATATTAGTAATAATAGATAGATAGATAGATAGATAGATAGATGTACAGAAATAACAATACAAATACTATTTGACATAAACCAAGATGGATATAGATTAGATATAGATTATATATAGATAAATGAGATATAGATAGATATAAGATTAAGATTAGATATAGATATATGTATCATACTCGGGACATATCATGCAAAGGAGTCTAAACAATGCATACATAACTCTCCATTTGACATAAACCAAGAATTATGTTCGATATAAGATCGTCGCTCGCTATCATTCGCATTCGTCACTTACACTATCACTGAGTATTCCCAAAGCGAACATACTGGCTTTCGAGTAATCAGTTATCAAAACTGAGACGTTGTTTATGGTTTGGCCGAGGCTGTGTTACAGCGAAAGCCATACACTTGAGTGCTTGGTAGATATTTTCAGTTGGACCTCCTCATTCTCCATCTTCTTAACACACACCTCAAAGGCTTGTAAACTCAAAACTCGAACAGCTACTTTTAACAAATTTCTAAATGGCGAAAGAACAACTGCTCTGAAGATGTTTGGATGGGCGGCTTTCATAAAATGCTACTCCTCTCACTTCCCATCATTGCTTGGGGGAGTTGGCATTCCATGTTAATGGGTATCGTGCTGCTAAGATTTTTCATGTATTGGGAAGTTCCACGGTTGTGATTAGGAAAAAAATTTCTAGAAATATTTCTTCCGATTCTAAAATTTTTGACGTAAACCGGATGAATAATACAAAAATTATGGTAATTTTCAATCTTTGAAATAATTTTTTTCAAAATTTTCTGAAAATTCTAGAGCCTAAAAAATTCACAATTTATATTTCTGTTAAAGGACATTGTTTAGAGGAAACATTAAGCTAAAACCTTCAATTGAGACGCATGCAAATACCATTTTTTTTATTTTTTTTTGGATATTGACGCACGGATTTTTTTTGTACTTAAATGACACTAGAAGACAAACGAAAAGAGAAATATATAGTGAAACAATTAAGATATAATTTTGGAACTCAACCTGTGTTATTGCCTTTTTTCTATACTGGCGATTAATGAGCCTAGCGACCGCGAGTAATATATCTATGAGAAAGTTTTAGGTCGATCGACTGCTTACTTGTAGGAATATATAGAACACAATAAGATTGCGCGAATGGATGTATGTAAGGTTACCATTTTCTCTTTGTCAAGTTCTAGTTCAAATTGTGCATTCGAGTGAAAGACTCGTTTGACATATGATTACTCATAGATCATCAGAAAATTTATTTATATAGACGTATATCCTCTGTCCCATATTTGATGACTTCTTAATTAAATAAATTGTTTCGCTATGAATATTTCAGCGCTATAGATTAAAAAACTGCGGGTAATTTAGATATGATCGGAGAAGAAGGATGAAACTCTACTGCTTTTAAAGTCTTTGACACACTACATCATTTCAAAAGTTTGAGTTTTTGAACTTACTAATGATGTTGGATGTTTTAAGATAATAATGGGTAGCTAAAATTTTAAAAATAATCTCAAAGGCACTTCACCTGTTTAGATCATGTTTTTACATGGGGTTTGATTAAAAAGAGCATAAAAGATTCAAAATTAATGCAAGTTACGAAATGTTTTTTTAAATTACCTTGAAAACTTAAAAAGCAAATGCGCATTCACTCCAGATTGTAGCCAGTTACTTGAACACAAAGTTCGAGATAAGAAATTCCATATTGATCCAGATAGAGGGTAAGTTAACAATAAATAATCTAACCACAAAAAAATCTCCATATATTGGTCTTTGTAAATACTATTCTGGCTGGGTACTTGAATGCTAAGGAAAAACTGAAATATTAGTTATAACTGCCATACTTTTAAAAAAAAATTGTCTCTCTCTCCATTAAAAATTATCTATTTAAAGATGTGTGAGAAAGAGACAGAAAAAAAGATAATTTATGCTAAACTTTTCTTTTTACCTTGTAAACTGATGCACCAGAAACTGTTAAAGGTGCTGGTATGAGACAGGAAAGTGGACCTGTTGCTTTCTTTTAAAGAACATTCAAATCAAATCGAAATAACATTATTCCCTTGAGAAATTAATTTTTTCAACAGCTAAAAAAGATAAATAAATGGAATGATTTTCTGTCTGGGAAAAAATTTATCTTTGTACCTGATCATAAAATTTTACTTTTTAAGATTTAATTCTACACATAAAAGTAAAATTAAAAACCATACATTTCTAAGATGAAATCCAGTATTAATAGTTTATTCTTTTGACATTCAATGCATGCCTTGGAAATTGAACACTGTTGTTAATGTTCAATCTAGGATTATCTAAGTTTACTCAACAAATGGAGTCAATTTCACATGAAAATGTGTGATATACTCTTAAATGACTTTTTGATCTCTTAGAATATAATTTAGCCTACACCGGTTCTGGATTCTGTACATTTAAGATGAAATCACTCTTTTTCCATGATTTTACTTAAAAGATTTCATCGTACCTTTTATCAGATTTTTTGCTTAAGATTTAAGCCTTTGTGAAATATTAAGTCTTCATCATGCATAGCTGATTTCATTTCTTTTTGGACATTTCAGGCGGGATAATTCTGTTTTTTTTTTTATATATAATTTTTTCAAACTATTTTTGAAGAAGAAAATGAAAAAGAATAAAAAACCAAAATCCGTGGAGTAACATAACATTCAAAAATTTTTGTTTATATTTCTAAATTTTAAATTCTGAATATATAGGTGGAACATTTAAAACAAAAATATTTAAAGGCAAGCTACTTAGATAATATTTCAATTATTTCATGATGTCCGACGTGAGAGAGCTAAATATTGCTCTTAATTTAGGATGTCTTCGAAGATGGCATAAAAAAAGCTTTTAAAGAATTGATCTTTAATGTCATTATGGAGGAAGAAAGAACAAAGTTACTGAAGGAGAGAAGATCATATCTCACACTTCTCTTTCATGTGAGAAGATTGGAGCCCTTTAAATTATGAGGATACATCAGGGCGTAATTAATTAAGGGACAAGTGTTTTGCAGAAGAGAAATAAGTTCTTTTTACAATCATTTTCAACTAGAGAAATTTTCTAAAGTTTTTCAATCTTTGTCTTAAGAAGTTTTAAATTAAAGAGTAGAAATCTCAAATCTGGGAAGTGATATAAGATTCAAAGATTATTATACCAAAATTTGGAAATTTCAAAATTAATAATAATAATAATAATAATAATAATAATAATAATAATAATAATAATAATAATAATAATAATAATAATAATAATAATAATAATAATAATAATAATAATAATAATAATAATAATAATAATAATAATAATAATAATAATAATAATAATAATAATAATAATAATAGATGCTTTTGCGTTTCAGAATTAAACATAACAAATAATACAAGATCCCATTTCTACCAAAAGAATACAAAATATAATTTGATAAAGTGGCAATGCCTTTTCCATTCGTGATTCTTTTACCATTAATTATAATTATTGTTTTGTTTGTTATTAGACTGTCATTACACTGCTGACTAAAATCGTCTGCAGTTAATAAGCTTCTCATTGGTCTGTTAGTTATGCGTATTTTTAAGCACATTAATAATCTTTGAACTTGCACCAGCAATTTAAAATAATTAAGCTTTGAAACAGTCCAATTTTTTTAATCCAATTTTATTACGTTGTTGTTTAGATAAAATCTATAACAACAGATTAAATGAAAACATGTTAATGAAGGAAAGGATGGCACATAATAATTCATTGCAAATCAAGACTTAACGTCCTCTATAGAGGATCAAACAGAGATTGCTTGGAGAACTATAAACTCGGGATTAAAAAGAAAGCTGGGCAATGACCTCTAAGTAATTTTACGGTATAGCCCTCACACATTGTGTCACGAGTTATCATGATTGTAATGAAAATTAAACAATATTCTTTCATTGCTATCCATCTTCGTTTAAATTTGCATTCTTCATAAAGGTGTATACAAATCTTATTGTCAAGGGAATTCTTTTGTGACTTTTTGAGCTCCAAAGAATTGATACCATGTCTGAATTGAGCAAGGGGTAATAGCATTAAAAAATAACTATTTATTTAATGTTATAGTTTTGCGCACTCTCTTTGGTGAAATTCTGGTTTACCGCATATTGTGATTTTTTTCAATTGGTTTTTTATCTTTATTGATAATTCTTTGAAGAAATATCAAATTTAAATAAAAAAATTAATATTTAAACACTCAATATTTGAATGCTGACCTTTTTGCCCCAGTTACATGAGAGTTGGTTGTTGCTTGTGTTGATGTATAGTAGTGAGACTAGTGGCGTATGGGTTACCATATATATATATAAGCTAGAGTTGAAATGAAATTTTAAAAAACACGAAAAAGTTAATCATGGATAATAATGAGGAAATAGAAATTGTCCGGAGAGGTAATGATATGGAAAAAGGGAGGGGATGTGCGGGGAGAAAATCGAAAGCGGACGTATGAAGATGGTTTTGGAGTCATCCTGTAGAAACGTGGATGAATGATATCGGTTGGTTAAGGGATGTATAGTAGTGGATGTGTTGGGAATCGACGTTGGCGCAGATACTCAAGATAGTACGGATTTGTGAGTTCTATGCAAAGGAATGTCTGAGACAGATATTGTGAGTTTGCAGAGGCGAGAACCCTACAGTTGAATAATAGGAATGAATGGCGGGGTTTTGTGAGGGGGCTATGGGGTTGTGGCCCTATAGGCCCAAGGGATGAAACACTTAACTGTTTACTGGGAAAGGAAGTAGGGACTTCTGGTGGATTTTCTGACTGCGACGATTTCAATAATAGGTATAGAGGGGGCGGTAAGGCCTGGGCTTTCTTTCGAGCTTGTGTTATATTCTTCTACACTAAATTTTCTTTTTCCGATGCATTTCACGCACTTTACCATTACTGCCAGTCTTGGGAAAAAAAGGATGATGATGATGATGATTAGAACAGCAGTATATATATAGAACATAAGGAAAGAAAAATTGAAACATATGAAAATGGTAAGAAGATAAGAATCTTCAATTGTGGTTTAGTTTACCATAGTTGTATTTATATATATGATGTGTTATTATGAATAATATAAAAAACAGATGATGTGGTAGGTAAAATATCCTCATCATGAATATTAGGCGGACACTCTATTCTCTTCATTCCAATGCATTCCAACACCATCCACCCTGCACCAAATCATCATTTCAATAATAATAATATTATTATATATAATAATAATAATAATAATAAATTAATAAATAATATAATAATATCTTAGGGGCATTCTAAAGTGTGAGAATTGATAAAATTGAGGAATGAACATATTAGAGGGTTGTGTGGTGTGAAGAAGAGGGGTAAGAGAGAATAAATGAAAGTATGTTGAGATGGTTTGGTCATGTTAATTAATTAATGATAGCCGGTTGGTTAAGCGATGTATAGTGGTGAGTGTGTGCGGGATTGACCTGTGAGACCGAAGAAAATTGGATTGAGTCAGTAAAGGAATGTTTGCAGGAGAGAAATACTGTAGTTTGGCAGAGGCGAGAAGAAAGGTGGGTCACTGAATAGGAGAGACTGGGTGGTGTTGTAAGGGTGCGTTTGGTTGTCGACAACAACTGGGGGCCAGGGGATGAAGCCCTACACTTTGCGATTTACCATAGTAGAGGATCTGCCGCCGTGGTACCTGGTGAAGTGCGGCCTAGTTTTGGATTTTTCTTGACTCTGGACGAGTTTTCTTTACTCAATTAATGTGTCACTATTTGAGGGGGCTGTTAAGGCTATATATGCTTTCTGTTGCTTTTGTCATAATTTCTTCTACTGCTTTTTATTTCCGATGCTTGTACGCACCTTACTTCCAGTCTTGGAAATAAAAAGGGAAGATGAAGAAAGAAAGAAAAGAAAGAAAGAAAGAATATAATAATAATAATATAATAATATTAAATAACTAATTCTCAATATAATTAATAATAAATAATAATAATATTTCATTTTTTAAATTACTGTTAAATATTTTAGACTAAAATAAATTAAATTAAAAAACAAATATAATCTATCATGTGGTATTTTAGAGAATGAATTAAAATTAGTTTATGTTAATTCTTAAATTTTTCAAAGTTTGGAAAAATAGCAGGTCAGTAGATTAAACTGCCTAGGTTTCTATGCCGACTCACAAGTCATCAGTCATCTATTTTTTTGCATGGAAGGAATTCAAATACACAAAATTCAATATATTCTACTATTAATCACTACTATTCTCCATGTCTATTTAATATGTATTAAAGGTAAACTAATCGATAGTAGCTCTTAATATGTTTAGGATGAAAAATTGGCGATTATATTAGAAGAAATCTATTGCATCTTTATGAGGCAATAGGCATGGGGGTCAAGAAAAAAGATTTTATATTCTGACTTCCTCAGAAAGATAATAAACTAATTCTTGTCGGGAAGCTAAAAGACTAGAGAAGTTAGTCTGATCTGCAGCAGAATTTAACAATTGTATGAAAGTTTGATATATATATTAGTAATATATATATATACAGCATATATTATATATATATATAATATATATTTATATCATAATATAATATAGGAATATAGTATATATAGTTAGTATGTATAATATTATTATAGAATTGATGGTTTTTTGGGGTTTTATTATATGTCTAAATATATAAAGTGTTGGAAAAACTTTGAGAATCTTGGGTTAGAGGTTGAAATTTTTTACACACTAAAACCTATATTCATATTAAGCTATATCATTACTAATTGATCTTAGAAAACTTAAGATTATAAAAGTGTATTTAATTTTTGATGGGGTGGGGTGATATATATATATATTATTATTGTAAGATTTTTTTTCTCTTGTTACGCTCATCCTCGTCTAACGCGCACATTGCGGTATACCTTTTTAATTATTTTGAAACTTATAACGAGGATAATCTACAAATTTAGGTAAAGAAATGAATAAACTATACATGCAAATGTCAATAAATAATTAAAGTGATTTATTGTATGAATTTGTTTAACGACTTGGGTTGTAAGTATACCTATATAATTATCTTTTCACAAACTAGGTATTTTATCAACCAGAGCACTTCCCTTTCTCTAACCGATCAAATTGGTGCTCAGCACAATTCAACAGTATAGAGAAAACATTTGTTCCTCTTTTCAGAGGTAAGATGGTTTCGATTTTTGTTTATTAGGTTTAAAAATTGAGATACAATAAAATAAATATCTTTGGGTTAGTTAAGGGCCATAGGTAATGCCTGCATTAACTTCTCCAGGTTCAGGGTTTCGACTCCATTACCAGTACAGATTAAGTCTGTGAGCAGACAATTTTTCTCCTGAGAAGGGTGTTGTTTGGAGCAGGACCCTTGTTTAGTCTTCACGAGTTATTGACTTCCATTCCAATTTGACAAACTTACTTCACCAAATACAATGAAGGTTATAAACTAAAAACAGTTCTAGTTTTTTTGATTTGTTATATTATAACCTATTTGTGAAAAAAATAAACTATAATCTTAAGAATAATTAAGAAAAGAATTGTAAACAAAAACAAAGTTCACTTTGGAAGTAAGTCAGTGAGATTTTACCACAGATTATAAATCATTCTGAAAGTTGAGTGATTTAGCAGTTGTGACCTGTATGTAAGGTTGCTTTGTGTAAAAAAAATTAACAATTTGACTGCTTATCATTGGAATACTCAGTTAGTTATTAATATTAAATCCCCTTTACACATTATTATTAAATTTGTTTGTTAGGATTAATTGTTATGGTAAATTTCCCTATTACCCCTTAATTGTTATCTTGTTATTTTTTTTAGAATTAAACTCCCTGTTGTCCCTTATTATTAAATGAAAATTTCTTACCAATTTTAGTTGAAATATTTTATCATTTAGGATCCCTTATAAATTTTGTTTTTGATATATTAAACATACTGAAATAAATTAACATAAATTTACTCGAATGAGAGCAGTGGTAACTTATGACAAAAGTTTCTCCTCTATCTTATTACTATATACAGATGTATACACCAGATTAGTGAAATACACTCAACAATAAATGTATTGAGAGCTTGGATTGGAGCCAGAGTTGGTGATTTATTGGTGATTGGAGATTCAATAAATTGTATAAACTATATTTAGGGTTTATACAATAATAACTTATACATATTGGACTGGGAGTCGTACTGAGGGAGGAGTCGGGAGTCCGTATACGTGCGGGTTCGAATTTATACCAACAGACGTGGTTTGCGTAGTGCACTAGATTTCATATAAAAATTACGTTTTTTTTTTCTCGCGCAACGCGATATTTCTATGCATTTATATCGCTTATGTTTGGATGTCATAGTGTCTGCGGAGATCCCCCCCCCCCCCCAACCCCCCCCCCTCCCCCCCTCTCATCCCTCTTCTAAATTATCTAAAGTTTCAATACATAACACTAACAATTAGATTTTCATTAATGATTAGGTTCTCATAAATATCATATAGGTATTAAGCATTTTAAGTTTTTATATATAAATATAATAGTGTTTATTTTTTGTTGTGTATATTATTAAGTGGTCCTTTTTTTTTTTGTAGCTGTTGTAGCAGTAATTGAATATGTATAACGTTAATAATTTAAATGTTAAATTTTGGGGTTTTATTCCCCTTGATGTTCTTGTTTTTCAATAATAAATATTTTGTTTAAAGTAAAATCTAACAGTGTTGATCAAGGGTTAATTGGAGGTAGTTCAAGGTAAGATAGCTTACTCCCACCAAAAGAATATAATTTTTTTTCCATTCTATCCCATAAGAATAGTTGATTTAATGCTATTAATAATGCTATTTGTTTTTTGGACATCAAAATTCTGAGCTAAGTGAAGGGCAGTAGAAGAAAGTATTTTTTGCAGCTGCTCAAGAAAGTTCGTAGGGTACGAACGGCAGCCACCGGGAACGGGCATTCTTAGGCATCTTTCCAGATTTCTTTCTTAAATAGATCGTAAGTTACTTTAGTTCTCTCTTTTAATAATTGTTATTATTAATATTTTTTTCGGTTGTACAAATTTTTACTTTTTATGAAACTAATCTCACATTTATCTTCTTCTAATACACATTCATTACATTTATGGTAAGCAAGCGTAGTTCTCTTTTTTGAGAGCTGCCTATTAAGTGTATGCTGCCTTTTTATTTTTTCTATCAAGTTTCTTTTGGTTTCGGTTTTTGTTAAGTGTTTCCGTATGTCCAGCGTTGAATTTAAGAATCATTGATTTCTATTCAGATTCTCTAAATGTTAGTTTAAAAATTTTCAAAATTTACCAAATTAGAAGACTTTCTTAAAAATTTACTAACCAATAATTCAAAAGTATTCTATTGTTTCTTAACGTTCTCTAGAACATATACATTACATAAGTATTGAAATGGCCGTACAAGAAACGTTGTAGCAAACGGCGCGAGTGACGATACGAAAGCGACGGTCGATATTTGAATTTACAACGTCTTACCATAATCGGATTCTCAGTTTTGAATGAGATAACAACCAACGTAACTTGATTGACATCTTGAGGGATTCGTTTTCTCTATAAACATCTTCTTTCGAATTACTAGGAGTATTGAGGTGTTGGAAGCGTCGTCCAGCACAATTCGATAAGGCTTGCAGTAATAATCTCCTCTTTTACGATGTCTCCTGCCGTGACGGTCACAGTGGTGCACGATTAAATTTGCGGTAAGCATATGCTGTGGCACGTCCTGATTTGGTGGTATTGCAGCCTGGCTAAATGTCTATCAACAACATACCTCATTCCATCGGTTTTTTGCACGTAGCCCAGCAAGGTCTTCTGTCTGTGGGAATTTTCACAAGAGATCGCCATTACAGAATTCATGACTGCTCAAGAAGCCTGAAAATAGTGTTTTTATTGTTGCGATTTTGGATAGCAAAATCAGAGAACATATGATACTATGTTGGCAGATGATGAAAAGGGATGAGGACTAACAACATGATTAAAATCTAGAAAAAATGACGAAAACTCAGTTAAAGATAGACAGAGCTCCCTCATGACAACAGAGAAGAATCACGATTTTGAAGAATTAATTGAAATTGCCGACGACGTTTCTCAAGTTGACGGGTGGCGTACATACTTGGGATTGCATCTGGAGGAGCAATTAAACAGTCTAACGCGTATTATGAAGATCAAACGCAAGTTATGCATGATAAAAAAGGATATAGTGGACCTGGTTTGGTGCGATCATTGAGAAAACAAACAATTGCGACTTAAGGCGCTTCACGGATTGCCAATATTGTACACAGAAACAATACATATTATAATAACGGTTACGATTGTTGGGATTGGCGCTGAATAAAGCTTTATTCAGGGTCAGATGTGAGTCATGAAGGTTTTGTAAGAGAAAACCTAGTAGAGTTTGGCCTTCAACGGTCAAGATCAAGTAATTCACTCACAGTGGTTTGATGAGTAGTTTTGAAAGGTGCAGTCTTTCTTGGGAAGGTTTAGTAAAGTTAATAGACGACGACAATTATACACGTAAACAAGTAACTGATAAAACTAATAAATGGCGGAAAAGAGCCTACAAACAATAAACTTCCCTTAAGTAGTCCGCCGAGGTATAGATTTAACACTTAGTCCTTCTACTTCTATAACGTCACAATATGTTCAGTTTCCGCCGGCAGTTTGGGCCCAAAGTGTTGGGCTTTCCTGCATTGACTATAGGATATGAGGTATCAGTGGCGGTTCCTCAATTCTTAAATCTTCTGGATGTTTTTCAAGTTATTCGAGTCGAGTAATCGACTTAACGTACAATATGTCACTTAAGTCACATCCGCCAAGAATTCTTCATGGTGTTTATGCGGAGAAACTCAATGGGACAAGTACAAGAAAGTTTAGGAAATGCAAATGAATCCAATCCGGGATTAATGCAAGATGTAATTATTGTAAGAAACCGCGGCATATGGTGGGCGGATTGTAATAAGACCACAATGCCGTTTTGCGGAAAAGCGGACACATGGCAGATGATGGTTATGGTAGAAAATAAATGTATTAGTTGCTTGAGCGGAGGGAAAGTTGTTGTGAAGGACTGTCCAGGAAGTTCAGATATAAGGTCAAAATAAGTCAGAAGTTACAAGATGTGCTGTAATGCAATCAGGATGGTATTTGGGAGTTTGATTGGTCCGAAGGGTTTTGCCCAAATATTGTCCACAACAGAGTGGGGAAAGAGAGTGCTCTGTGGTCATGCAGGCCCAACAGAGCCCCAAGTCAAAGGTAGAAAGAAATAGACTGTATCTGGGCCTTAGATTAACCGTCGTAACCTAAATCGACTAGCATCATTGAGTCGAGAAACTCAGCGTTCAAAGGCAGAAGAATATAGAACAAAGACGACACGGTAATTGTTAGGGTCACAGTTTGCCGGATGCAAATGACTTATGTCTGTTAAGTGAAACAATCAATTCTGAATTTTGAAATTGAGGGTGGCTCTTTCCGTCACTCTACTTTTTAGGGGGGAAATAAAAAAAAAAACAAGGGTTTTTTTTTTTTTTTTTTTCAATATTTTAGTACGGATGTAGGATCCCCAAACGAGGGTTTAGGATTTATCCTGAGTTAATACTAGGTTTAAAGGGTAAATGGACATATCCTACATAATTGGAGGTTAGACCTCCTCGCCATTGAATTGAGGTACAAACTCCTAAAAATTGAGGTAAGAATCTCCTGATGATAAAGAGGTAGAAATCCTACTAGAAATGAGGTAGAGACTCTTATGAATTGGAGGCCAAACTCCCCAGAAAAGGAGGAGCAAACCTCATCTCTAATTATATAAGAATTTTCAGATCTAATAATTCAGATAAGGTATAACGAATACCTCAGAGGAAGTGCTTTAGTGAATAGGAGTAGGGATTGAAGGGTTGTGATTCGATGACACATTAAGCATTGGGTAGAATATGGTGCTTCTCTGAGTTTTAATTTACAATGACAAAGTATCAATTATTGATAAAGAACAAGTTTCAATTGAGGCCACATATACAGGTGTAGTGGTAAATAATGGGTAAGGTGTGGTTTTTCCTGTCTTGGGGAAATTACTCCATTGCGCTTCTAAGATTTAACTCAAAAATTTTGTGTCGTGTGAACAATATGACGGTGGTATGAGTATCGTTTGGTCATTTGCTAAGAAGACAATTTATTGCAGATTGTCCACAAAAGAATTATTAAGGAAATAAGGAAAAAATAATTGGAGATAATAGCTAAAGATATGCGATTATGTCCGGGAAACAAGGTGAAAGAGTCTGCTTTAATAAGTAAGGACGTAGTAATTAAGTCTCGTGATTGTGCTCGGGTTATGGTTACCACATATGGTCCGTTAATAGAAAAACATTCGTTGTTATTATTCACACCAAACCCAAATAATCAATGTATAATTGATGAAGCAGTTATCCCTTATACAGGGGACTCCAGTGATTATCTATACTGTTTCAACCCTTTTGACAAACCAATCACTTTAATAACAAGGATAATTACCCTTGGTACGGGTATAACTATTTACACCAGATATATCTAAGAAAGCCTTCATTTGTGCATCGTAATGCATGTGGATAACTAGAGCCAAGAGAATTATGAGGATTTGGATACTATCGAAAATTTTAAGGACGGCGTTTGACATTAGATAAAACAGAATAATGGTGCAGAACATATAAATAGACCTATTTGCAGCGGCTTGTTATTTACATTATATAATTCGCTAGTGCTTGAGAAAGTGGATTCTTCAGTGTGGGTAGATAGACGATTCGGATGCTACAAGAACTTTCATAGCATAGTCTATACTCCCAACGTTTATATGAAGATTAAGTGACTAGATGTCGTAGGGGCTAGTTTTACAGACGATCTTATTGTATGGAAGTGGAAGAGTGTGTCATCAAAGTTGCGCGGGATGTATAGAAATCTGTTGCTACTGCTTTCTGCACATGTAGTATCTATTCGTATTACCTGAGGTGCCATTAGAGCTCTGTATAGCCTCTATCGTACGTGCTGTCTATACTGGTTAAATGTATTCATCTTTCTCTTATTCTAATTTAGGGATAGTATTTACCAATGGACAGCGTATCGCCTTGATTATTATTATTCAAGCTTGTTGACTTTGAGTTGTGTGGTCTAGATTCGCGGATGGAGTTAAGTTATAAATCGAGCACATTAGCTGTTGATCTGTGATCAGAAACACTTTGGGAATTGGGAGTTCCTAGTCGAGAGTTCGTCCTTTGCGCCTAATGAAGCGACGGGCTGCTACATTTGGAGATGGTAATATGGTTAAAAGAGATCTCGCTTGTATTCACATCCATGAGGTGAGTATTGATTTATCTGTGACGCATCGTTTCCGATATTAATAATTAGCAACGGTTTGTCGAGTAAATTTGCTCTCGTATTTTGAGAGTGTCCGTTAACGCAAATATTAATGGTGCTGTGGCTTCATTAGATATGAAAACTCGAAGTAGATAATTTTGTTAAGGAATAGATAGTGCACATTTTAGTCAGCATAGATTTCAGACAAAGGGTGTCTATACCCTACGAAGAGTTGAGTATGAAGGTAATTATACGAAGTATCCCCTCCTAAGATATTCACATGGCTATAGAGTATTTTATGTGACTAATATGAATTTTATCTTGGCGGGATATTGCTTAAATTGGTTTTCGAGATAATTAGCCAAACTCATGTATCGACTACTGAAGTTTTAGAAAATCGTGGCCTAGAACAAGTGTCACGGTGGAGCTATTTATGACAACTTAAAAGTTTATATTAAGACTCACTTCTCTTATGGTAATCATGATCGATCTGAGCAATGCTCACTCGCGTTGTTATGGGACTTTAATTATTTTCACTAGAGCTTCAGGGATGGTGCATAGAGATAGCGTGCTCAGTTACGTTCATACACGGTGGTTAATAATCTAATAGTTCTATAAGTGTCTACCGCAGTTTTACTTTCCTTAAAGCTAAACGATGTTATATTGGTGTCTGGAGAGAGAACTAGAGCGCGTTCGGTTTGAGTGATTACTTGGATATGGTTTGGAAGTAATGTATATTAATATCGTGATATAGCCTACGCTTTTTTGGCAAAAACAAGTTCCTTCGACTCAGGATTATTGGAAGAAATTTAACTGATATTTTGATTGAACCATTTTCTAGTGATTGGTTAAATTGTGCATTATTCATACGTTAAGTACGGACTCTTGTCAGAACATTGATTCTGCAATTTGCGCAATATAGGTGGGTAAAATCATTAATGTTATACTAATTCTTTAGCTAAATATGTATCACTCTGAGGGATTTCTCAGTGATGATATAGCTTGGGCATGAGACTGGAGATGCGTTGATTTAAAAGTGTGTTTATCTCACAGTTTTATATATCACTGCATGTCGCGACCTTTCTGTCTCATTGCCAGATTTGAGTGGCGCAAGTTGTCGTGAACGTGAATTATGTGAAATCAGCAGAGAAATAATAATCATATTCTAACCAACTGTGAGTCAGACGAGAAGGATGAGCAAAAGGTATGGGATAATAAGGGAACTCAACTGTAGGCTAACTAGTATGCTTCATGGTTCCAATTACCTATTTGTTACACAGCAATTGGAGCCTTTTAATAATTTTATATGTAGAGAATCCGGGGGATATGCATTGATGAGTATTATCTAATTCTACGCTAAAAACAACAAGTCCCTTACAACTTTGGAGAAAAACTCCAACCATAAAGAAGTGTGTCATCTCTGTCTTTAGTATAAGTGGTATCCATACACTTCTTAGTACTGAAGACGCTACGAACGCTTCCTGATTCGGAGAGGAACTCAGTATTGTGTAAATGCTGACTGAAGGCGCTGGTTGTTCAAGAGTTAACTTCCTCTTAATGAGAAGTGAGTAACCAAAGCATTGGCATTGTGATTATTCATAGGAAATCCTGAATATGACAGCTTATTTGACATACCGACATTTGGTTTGTGTGGGTATATGTGGTATAGGTGGTGAAGGAAGTTATTAGACGCGCAGTACAGGAGAGAACGCTAAGCATACACTCTAATTGCCTTAATGCTATACCTTACCCATGATGTTCAGAAACAAGATTCCAGGTGGAAATGATTTGTATTAGGACCATTAGTGGGTGCTAGTTTGTCCGTGGCAATTGATCACTTCAATATCTACACATATAGATTCAAAGCGAGCCTCTCTACTAAAAATGAAGCTATTCCTTGGGGGTAATATTAGCCATTTCCTTTAAATGATTGGTGTTGAGGATTCTCTTCTTCTGTCCTAGATATAGACTCTCATATTTCATATCTGATTAGGTAAATGGAATAAATATATCTGTATGATAGGTATAGATTGAATTTGGGCGAAAAGATATAATTATTTGGGACTACTTTATGAAAGTTTGGTCAAAGTGAGATTGGACAAAGGAGGTGATTCTATGCTGTGTGACTCACCTGCTTCTTCGTTTTGATAAATATATCATTATGTGCGGGCGAATGGGGATAGATACTCGCTACAGATAGATTTCATGGTGTATTAGGTGAGGATTATCAATTGACAGCCTAGCTAATTCATGACCTATAACTGTCATATATGCGCGTCGAGAGAGCGTCCTTTGTATCTATATGAGTATCACACCCTTTTTTGTGCAATGTGGGTGGCGATAGACTGTGTGTAGGATTAACTGGTAATCATCTACAGGTAATCATTAGTCCATATTATGTCTTTAGAATCGTGATTTGAGAGTAGGAAAATGGTATTGTGGCTGTTTTAACCCATACCGAGCATATAAAACATTACAAATATTTGGTCTGAGGCTTGTGGGAATTTGCTGTTTAGATGTTGTCTCGATGAATTCTTCACCGTTTTACAAGACTTTATAGCACGAGGGATTGGGATGGTGAGATACTCTTTGATTCTATAGTATAGCCGAGATATTTGCATACGACACCGTCATTATATTCCAACCACAACTACTTATGTATTCTATCTATTAACTGTACACAAGCATCGTTACGAAAGATGGGATCTACGACGAAGGTGCACAGAACCACTTCTTACATAACGTATTTTTAATGGGGATTTGTTCGTTCCGCCTAACAACAATTATGCAGTCTGGTAGCGTATAGTTAATCAAATTGCCAACTATGTTGTACTAACTTCACCCCCTAATAGTAACAAGTGCTGTCGGTGCGTGAACAATTCAGATAGAACTCCCTACTCGCCGATTGATTGTATCTCAATTTCTCGCGAAAAAGGCATAATATTAGTAGAAATCCTTCGATGAACTTCTCTGGGTTGTGGAATCTTTAATTACCACATCGTGGAAGGAGGGATCATGAGGCTTTCTCCGCTTTTCAAATATCGGATATACTGTGTTTAATCAAAATATACTCCAGGAGATCTTGGCCATAATACAATTAGGTGGATCTCTTACGATCGATTATCAAGGACCTTATATCGAGTAGTAATAAAGAGTGAATTCAACTTGATAAGTGGTATTGTATTATTGTATAAAATATCTCATTGGATAAATCTGCGTAGATTTAGTCATGTGCGTGTGAAGAAGGGATATGGAATTCAAGAAGAGGTAATATAGTACAAAACTTTTATTTTGATTAATATTGTTATTAAACATCCAACGATTAATATATAGGGAAGATCTTTTGAGAGCGAACACTGGTTCGATCTCAGACACTATAGGTACGAGTACGATTCTGCACAGATGTGCAAGCACAATTTTCGCTTAATATGGATTATAAGCTCATTTGGATTTATTTTGAAGATTGACTTCGATCAGTATGGGTTTAGAAGTTAGTGTGGTCTTTACTAGGTATTTTGCGTCGAGCCCGATGCAGGGGTAGGAATACGTACTTCAGATAGATAGATATATAGATAGAGAGAGCGATGACGGGAATCACCTATGTACTTCAATAATTCTCGACAGGTGTGTGAGTTGACTTTCTTCCTTTTCTATTTGCTATCTGGTGTCTCTTGCTTGCATTAATTTATCTGTTATTGTCATAAACAGTATCATACTTTTCTCTCGTAGTATATATCTCAATCAGTAATTCTCTAATTGAAATCTGTTCACACTATTTCTCTCAACTTTGTATTTAGCTCTACATTAGCCTTAGATGATTAATGACTAGTTTCTCCTCATAGAAACGCTATTAAACCTAATTTTCACCTTATTTTTTCAATTTGAAGCTAGGCTTTACATATTCTGCTTTCTGAGACTTCTCTACTTTAGTTCTTTCATATTTATCCTGAATTCGCTTAGTTCTAGGATGTCAGTTTTCAAACTCTACTTCCTTCATTCTAATTATTCCATACATAAATATGCTTAACCCTTATTTCACTATCGACTATATGCACAGAAAATGGGTACACGCATCGAAGTAACTACTACTCTTATTATTTTAGTTGCATGATATAGTCCAATGTGTAAAAGTTAATCACCCTTCTGAGACTAAGCATTTGTGTGCTGACGTTCTGGGGTTATTCCTCTGTGCACAACGGAAGGTACGACGAGTTGGGAAATGGTGGTGACTTATATTCTACGAAAATCACATGGACCTGGACAACAGCGATTTCGATTGGTGATAGAATGGATCCGTGGGGGGTTTTGACAATGGGCATATGTTTATACACATTCACAGATAATATTAGGAGTTTCCTTATTATCTTATTTCTCGGATGCAAGAAAGTGTTGGATGCGGCACCGGTGGATAGTGAAGGCGGGAGTTTCTATTTAGTAAGATTTATGTAATGAGTCGCTACACAACATATTATGTGCGAAAGAATGATGTAGACATTGGTGTGAATGTGTTGTATGTGGTCGTATTACGTACACCGTGAGAAGTACGGGTTATATAAGAACACAGATTTGCTCGAGAATGGTGGAAATTCCTACTATGCGGCGAGTATTTCAGTGTGGAGTGCTGAAACATGGGTATGACATGATATTTATGTATGCTCGGATAACATTTAGTTGGAAATAGACAGCGCACTCGTGATGGAAATAATGAATTCTAATGTGTACTGTAATACATAAGAGTACTTTATACCAAACAGTGTTATAAGAAGGTTATCAAATGCACCTCATATATCTGTCAATCAAAGGTAATAAGACATATTATAGGAAAATGTTAGTTATTGTGATAGTGTGAATGTTAATTATACGTACTGCTAAAATTTTGTATTCACTATGTTGTATAATCTATGATATATATATATAATCCTTTTTTCTCTTATTTTATTTTTGTTCTTGCATAGAAAACGAGAACATGAAAGCGATAAGTGAAGGTATTATGCTTCTTACCACATGCTTGAGTTTTTCCGCGAGACGAAATCGACGCAATTCGAATATTAGTAAATTTTAATGCATATTAATATAATACTAAAGAAGTAATATGGGCTATAATTTTAAATTTATATTGTATTATAAATGTAGGCTATAAAATTATAAATACAATGGATATGATATGGTGGGGTTTTGGGGTTTCCGAAAGCACATGCCGGCGGAGTAACCACCTGAACCATATTTCAACAAGTTGCTCCTTGTAGTCCGGGATATTCTCTGGGTGATAAACGAGATGAAGATAGATATGGGGGCTCGATTGCTGTGGGTTTGGTGGGACTTTGATATCATAGTTATATTTTGGAATCGACTATTCTCGGAAATGAGAGTGGGATACATTAAGGGAAATGCGTGAATTGATATGTTAGAGTAGAGCTCTTTTCCTGGATTATTTAGTTTTCTCAGATTATTGTTATAACGTGTATACATTAGTCGTACCTATTTACTTTACTAAACTTCCCAAAGAATGAGACTAGCAGCCCGTTACAAAGCTAGGCTGTACACAAATATTCCACTGTGAGATGATATCTACTTGATCTTGTACCCGTTCTGAGGCAACCAAGATCTCAAAAAAACTTACTAATTAAAAAAAATAAAGTACGCCATAAAAATAACAACGTAAAAAAAAAACACATTGAGAAAAATAAAAAATAGAACGAATAAATAAAAAAGAAAGTATATAACAGAATAATATAAAACGAAAATTAATAAAAGGAAATAAAAATGAATGTAGTATTAAACAAATAAAAAGATCCAAGACATGAATAGAAGCAAGACATCAAGAACCAATTAACACTATCAAAGGAAAACACACAATCTAAATTCGTTCATAGAAAAAAAATATTAAACTATAATAAAAAAAACGGCTAACCTGATACACATTAAGTCAAGCCTGATCCTTGAGTTCCTATACCTGCAGGTAGGTTGGTAGACATATCCAAAGATTATTAAGCAGTGACCTCGCATGAATATTTCTCACCTAATTTAATCTTTTTTCCATTATTTCGAACTTCTGAATCATGTCCGCAACTGAGACCTGAACATTCCAGGGATACTTATTCTGTATCTCTTCCTAATATGGATTTTAGGGCAGAACATGCCATTGGACCGATCAAGGGGATTGTGAAAGCGATAGAACGCTATTGCCCTAATGCCAAAGTATATTTGTACTTCCTACTATTCCAGACTTACCCTATTATAATTACTATAGGCACATGGCCTTTGCTCCCCCTGAGGCCCAAAAATGGTATTCCCTGGATTTGCCTAGGACTTCAGATCGCGAACTGAATGAAGACACGATCTATGTGTATAACGAACTGATGCGGTTGCATACCCAGGACCTCAGATGGACTAGAAAACATACTCTAGCTATCACGGATGTTTTTGATTTTATGGAACCAAGAGTCCGTCAGCAATTCGACCAACTGACCGACTCCAATAACCAAGTGTATACATTGGGTCCTAGAGGATTCTTATCAGATGGTGTGCATCCAAGCAAACCTCTGATTAGCGCTTTTTGGAGAATGTTATATAAATATAACATATTAGATATTCCTAGAAGACCCAGATCTGCTCTATTTCCTACACCAGCCGAAATAGGTCCTACTATCAATTCTCTAAATGAAGAGCGACAAACATTACCAACTTCCGCTCCAGCTCGTTCAATTTTGAGACCCGCGCGCACGATGACCGGCAGTGAGCCACCGCGCATTTATTCTCGTCTAAGCTTTGTTGACCCGTCTGCCTATATTCTTTCCACTTCTTATTCACCTGCCCCAGTTGCGGTTTCTGCTGCAACTGATTCTGAACTCATACCGGTGGCTTCTACATCCACTGCCACTGGTATACCGTTTGTTTCTAGCCCTCCACCTTTGAGAAAACCTATGTGTGGAAGGTGTACTTTACTAGCGGTTGCGCATTCCTCATCTGCTACAACTGCTGTTCCTCCTTCCCCAAGTGCTTCCGGTTTCCTGGCAGAAAATCCTTTGATGCCAGCTCCATCCGTGCCAAAACATTCGGCAACACCATATCAGGTTGTGGAGAGTCCATGGACTCGCAAAAGACCGTTGGAAAGCTCCACCACACCTGTAACAGGCAAAAGATCAGTACAACCTCCTTTTTCTTCCGCATTACAACAGATGACTTACGAATACCATGATCTTGCCCAGGGACAATTTGATCAGTTCCTCGCTTACTTGAAGGCTTTATTGCATGCTTCTCGGGTAACCGTTGATGGAGTGGAGATGCGGAATATCTTGGAAATCTTTTTAAGGAACTATGAACGACGGTATGATGGTTCAGAATAGTGCAATAATCGGTTTTTTTTCTGGTAGGCTAGTTTGGTGGGTTTTATAATAGATTCTTCGCTTTTCCTTCCGTCATATATAAACAGGGGTGGGGGGAGTGTAGGATTTCTTTTTTCTCTTGTTACAGCTCATCATCTCTAACCCACAATTGAAGGTATATTTTACTTTTTTGAAACTTATAACGAGGATAATCTACAAATTTAGGTAAAGAAATGAATAAACTATACACATGGAAATGTCAATAAATAATTAAAGTGATTTATTGTATGAATTGTTTAACGACTTGGGTTGTAAGTATACCTATATAATTATCTTTTCACAAACTAGGTATTTTATCAACCAGAGCACTTCCCTTTCTCTAACCGATCAAATTGGTGCTCAGCACAATTCAACAGTATAGAGAAAACATTTGTTCCTCTTTTCAGAGGTAAGATGGTTTCGATTTTTGTTTATTAGGTTTAAAATTGAGATACAATAAAATAAATATCATTGGGTTAGTTAAGGGCCATAGGTAATGCCTGCATTAACTTCTCCAGGTTCAGGGTTTCGACTCCATTACCAGTACAGATTAAGTCTGTGAGCAGACAAATTTTTCCTGAGAAGGGTGTTGTTTGGAGCAAGACCCTTGTTTAGTCTTCCCGAGTTATTGACTTCCATTCCAAATAGACAAACTTACTTCACCAAATACAATGAAGGTTATAACCTAAAAACAGTTCTAGTTTTTTTTATTTGTTATATTATAACATATTTGTGAAAAAAATAAACTATAATCTTAAGAATAATTAAGAAAAGAATTGTAAACAAAAACAAAGTTCACTTTGGAAGTGAGTCAGTGATATTTTACCACAGATTATAAATCATTCTGAAAGTTGAGTGATTTAGCAGTTGTGACCTGTATGTAAGGTCACTTGTGTAAAAAAAATAACAATTTGACTGCTCATCATTAGAATACTCAGTTAGCTATTAATATAAAAAATCCCCTTTACACTTTATTATTAAATTTGTTTGTTAGGATTATTTGTTATGGTAAATTTCCCTATTACCCCTTAATTGTTATCTTGTTATTTTTTTAGAATTAAACTCCCTGTTGTCCCTGATTCTTAAATGAAAATTTCTTACCAATTTTAGTTGAAAAATTTTATCAATTAGGATCCCTTATAAATTTTGTTTTTGATATATTAAACCTACTGAAATAAATTAACATAAATTTACTCGAATGAGAGCAGTGGTAACTTATGACAAAAGTTTCTCCTCTATCTTATTACTATATACAGATGTATACATCAGATTAGTGAAATACACTCAACAATAAATGTATTGAGAGCTTGGATTGGAGCCAGAGTTGGTGATTTATTGTTAATTGGAGATGCAATAACTTGTATATACTATATTATGGTTTGTACAATAATAACTTATACATATTGGACTGGGAGTCGTACTGAGTGAGGAGTCGGGAGTCCGTATACGTGCGGGTTCGAATTTATAACCAACGACGTGGTTTGCGCTAGTGCACTAGATATTCATATAAAAATTACGTTTTTTTTCTCGCGCGAACGACTATTTCTGCATTTTTATATCGCTTATGTCTTGGAGTCATAGTGTCTCGGAGTCATAAATAATAAGGCAAAGTCTGCAATACATACACATAACAACTTAGATTTTCATTACTGATAGGTTCTCATAAAAATATATAGGTATATTTAAGTTTTTATATATATATATATATATATATATAGTTTTTTTGTTGTATTAAGATTCAAGTGTCCCTTTTTTTTTTGTACTGTTGTACATAAATTGAATATTTATATTAAATTTATATTAAATTTTGGGGTTTTATTCCCCTTGATGTTCTTGTTTTTCAAATAATAAATATTTTTTTTACAAGTCAAAGGATTGTAAGTGTTGTTGATCAAGGGTTAATTGGAAGTAGTTCAAGGTAAGATAGTCTCATTCCACACAAAAGAATATAATTTTTTCCCATTCTACCCATAAGAATAGTTGTTAATTCCTGTTTTTTTTTCATGTTTGTTTTGGACATCCAAATTTTGAGCTAAGTGAAGGGCAGTAGAAGAGAGTATTATTTTGCAGTTGCTCAAGAAAGTTCGTAGGGTACGAACGGCAGCCACCGGGAACGGGCATTCTTGGCATCTTTATAGAGTTCTTTCTTAAATAGATCGTAAGTTACTTTAGTTCTCTCTATAAGAATTTTATTATTAATATTATTTTTTCCGGTTGTACAAATTTTACTTTCTTGTGAACTAATTACATTTACATATCTTCTTCTAATACACATTCATTACATTTATGGTAGCAGAGCGTAGTTCTCTTTCTTGAGAGGCTGCCTATTACGTGTCTGCTGCCTTTCTTATTTTTCTTCAGGTTTTCTTTTGGTTTCGGTTTTCTGTTAGGTGTTTCCGTAGTGTTCAGCAGTTCGAATTAAGATTTATTGGTTTGCTATTCAGTTGTTTCTAAAGTTATTAACATTTCAAAAACACGGTTGTTGTAGTTTGTTAGGTACCCAAAATCCAAGTATTCTATTATTCTATCATTACAACATCTACATTACATAAAGTATTCGAAATGGCCGATAACAAGAACGTTTTGGCAAACGGCGCGAGTGACGATGCGAAAGTGACGGTCGATAATTTGAATTTACCAACGTTTACCACCTCGGATTCATCCAGTTTGATGGCTAACCAACCAACGAACTTGATGACATCTGAGGGATTCGTTTCGATAACATCTTCCTTCGAAATTACTGAGTCTTCGGAGGTGTTGAACGTCGGTCCAGCACATTCGATAGGCTCAGTACCCTCCTCTTTTACGATGTCTCCTCCTGTGACGGTCACAGTGTCTACGTTGAATTTGCCAGGAAGCATTGCTGTGGCACGACCTTATTTTGGTGGTGTGCAACCTGGCTTCAATGTATATCAACAACCTATTCCATCCGCTCCATTTGCACCTAGCCAGCAAGGTCTTCCATTGTCTGTGGGGAATTTTCCACAGCAGTC
>JABUQX010025747.1:87500-113631 GCA_015478945.1 Trachelipus rathkii
GTAGTAGCGAGTATATTCACCTTCTGTGATAGTTTACACCATACCATTTAAAAAAGGAAGCTTAGAATACCTTCCGCCTCGTCATTCACGCGTGACAGCTGTGTGAAAGTGCCGCCTTGTCGGATTTCGCCCACATTTATATATATAGATAACCTATTTTTTGCTAATACCCCAGCGGCGATAGCTTGTTGGCGTAGGTTCAGCTTTTTTCTATGGGTAGTTGGATTTATTTATTTTTTTTTGTGTCTTAGAACACATTAGTGATGGGGTACCAGGAAATATAAGGATCGAGTTTATGCTCTTTGAGAGATTACTAGTGGGGTAGTACCTGCTGGTGAATTTAATATATATGTCACCCAGGGATAACGGTGTTGTTGATTTGTTTCTCTACAGTGCATTGAAGACTTTCGGACTCTCCACTCTATGGTGCGGGTGAGATAAGATAGATAGGGGGACTGGGAGGTCAGGCCTCTAAGAGGAGTAGTCCTAAGCGGATCCTTATAGTGTACTTATGTGTTGGAGGTTGCGGCGGTTACATAACTGCTAAAGTTAATCAATATGTGTAAATGAGTCTATACCTCCAGTCAATACCCCTCGTGCCGCCAAGGTATTTGGAATTATAACAAAAGAGAGCACCTGTACGCTCTATAGTGGCGTATTAGTAGCTCAAAGATAGTGTAATGTAAGGCTCGGTATGTGGATGAGTATACCACTTGATCGTAGTCCGTTCATAAAGTTTCTGGGAGGTAGATACCGATCAGTATAGGATAGTAAAGGGATCCACGCTTCGCTGACGAGTATGATAATCCACTCAACGTGACAGCTCGAGATTTAGTTGATATATGATACAGGGCAAGCTGGGTTGTACGGTATAGTAGACAATGTAATCGTAACCTGGCGCAGTAATAGAACAGCAAGAGTGATTGCTTGTATGAATAAACATTTCTCGACTGAAATCCTTGGCCGGGATTGCCAATGTCAGATAATATATCGGTAGTTTATACGCGTGAAGTAGCTAGGGTGTGATAAGCCGTATTAGCATTTCGGAGGGCCAGAGGTGATATATATTGCAGTTACGTTCAATATAGTTATTCTCTTAAGGATATATTGAGGGTTATATGCAAGTGTGAATAAAGGGGTGAAATATGTAACCTTCAACCGCTTTAGTGTTGTTTCATAATATGACAATGCCCATTTGATGATACCAAGTGACGTTATTAGCTAAGCCGAGTATTATATGACTAAAATATTATATAACATGAGGGCAATAATATCGTGTATTCTAAAGGCTTAAGTGGTGGATACTGACTCCGACGTATGTGTAGGTTGGCCACTCATCAGAAATTGGATGAAACCTCAAAAGACTAAGCGTGGCATAATTTAATATAATGCTTACCTCACTATGCGCGCGGACGAGTACCCTTAGCGTATTAACGCTATATGCGGTTGGAGACGTCATTTATATTGGCGGCGCCTTATTCACCGTAGATAAGCTGAGGGCTATCCTTGATATGGGCTTTATATGTTTATGAGCACCATATTTATGACAAGTATCCCTCGGCCGGAGAAGCGGAATATAATGGTAAAACTTCGGTATTAGGGTGTTACATAACGTTTTGGTGAATATTTGTAATTGACGCGAGGAATAATACTACTTTGTAATAGGATAGGAGATCTGTCTGTAAAGTATCTTCTTGGATATTATGAATACTTTTGCTATAGAGGGTAGGATAATAACTCTACTGATATATAGATGATAGTGAGGTTAGCGCTATGAACAGGAGGGAGACCAGAACTTATGTACTCATCCATAATAGTGACTGAGTCAACTCATGAGGAAGGAGTGTGAGTAGTAAGTTCCTTCGGGTGATAGTAAGTGCTTGAGGTATATATAATATATTTGTGTTAGTTATGTGCTCATACGATCATTGTGTGAGTGACGCGTTGCTCACTGATTCGGCAAGATAATTTGTACATGATAGGCGGGACTACATCGGAGCGGGGCCGTATGATACTTGGCGTCACGTCAGATATGTATCTAGGTGTTTATATTATATAGTATAGATTATATATATATATTATATATGTGATACGTGGATGTAATCCATCAAGACTGACTGGAAAGGTTGCGCCTCAGTTTGTTATAATCACAAATGATGAAATAGTCTAGTGAAAGTAAGAGACAGTAGTAGGACTTTCCCGAAAACATTGGAGGCGCTATAGTGTAGTTTAGTGAGATTGAAATTAAGGCTCACAGCCCATCGCTGGTTAGATCATGCCCGTTATATAAAGGATGTAGCTGACCGGTTATTATATACTTGTGGTTTCCATAAATGTACATGAATTAGGAGTGACCAAAACTGGAATTCAGGGTGTGTAAATATTTTCGGACCTCAGTAGGTGTGACCAGTATAATCCTTAAACTCTGAGTACGTAGTGAGTTATAAGTTCGAGGCGCTTGAGGTATCTCGGAATACGTTGAAATACATGTTTGGGGTATAATTGGTGAGTGTTGAGGAGATTGAACTGACCCAGAGGCCGCGGAGTTGTGATCCATGATAATAGGATGACTTATCTACTTAATGCCCTCATACTGTGTCGATAAAACTCAGGTATATGAGGTCAGTGAGTAGATGATTATAAGTGAGTTTTTTGTCGAATATAGTCCGGTTGCGAACTCGTCTCAGTCTAGTGGTGATTGTACAGTATCGTTACACTGTTATATCAGCCAGGCATAGGAGGAGGGCGGACTCCTGAAGATATCATAAAAATACTGCTCCACATTAGTGAAGGTGGATAGATCTATGTAGCGTAAGTATAATTGGAGCGGATTGCAGCTGAAAGATTACGTGAGGGTATATATATATTATATTATATATATTTCTGTTTGGATTGTTATTCAGCGCGTAGATTTTGGCCGCTGAATTAAGTGTGAAGGTGAGACGTGAGTGAGGTAAGTTAAGCTAATGGATACGTTAACGGGTAATTATGTAGGACAACGTCGAAACATCTCCAGGTGCGGAGCTATGAGGGATCCATCAGGGTATATATATAATTAACATGATAAGGTTATGTCGTTAGGACTGTGATCGCCTTCAGCTGTGATTATATTTGAATAATAATAATATTATTTACCCTTACTTGACATTATATATAATAACATATTTGTTATTAATATTATTATCATCACTAATAAATATTAATTGAGCATTTTTTTTAGTGCTCGAATCTTGTGAGATATATATATAAAAGCCACGTGAATGAGAGAATTTATTTATTATTGTGAAAAGTAGTAATGATGGCCATGAAGTGACTATGCTATTAATATAAGTGCGTATCGTTGTCTAACGGTGAGTTCTCATTGTGAAGTTCAGCGTAAGCGGTTAAGATTGTGAATTTTGAGCTGAATGAGATAAGAACATGGTCCGTGAGCTCATATATATAATAGTTATTGGATAACGGAGAAGAATAAATAATTAACTATGTAGTAAAAACCCCAGCAGGGTTTATATGCTTACCAACTGAGGGGCAAAATGTATTCGTTTCCGATGTGAAATGTGAAACTTAGCAATAAGGTACTTAGTACCACGCATAAATTTCTGGTTTTAGATGTTTAGTCATCGTGGGCTGGAATGTAATAATCTTTTTAGTAATAGTCGTGTAGTCTAGGATACATTAATGTATAACAGGACCTGTATAATGATTGTTTAGAAATGAGGTAGGCACATAGCTGTAGGTATCTATATTATTGCTATACCACGTTGTGGACGAGGGTGAAGCTGGGTAATGAATTTGGCATTGGAGTATATACGTAGGATATATATATAAAACGGTGGATTTTGTCCTAGGGATGAATGAACCGAGCACAAGCTGAGGTGAGTAAGGAAAATTGACCATGGTATGAGGTGAATATATTGATCTCACACTGTATGTGTAATCAGTGAACCATAAATTTATCCAGCTTTGACTCTGATTGTAAAACATTATAAGATAGCACGTCTCATTAGCATCGTGAGGATTTCGAATCATAGTATGATTTAGCGCTGCTTTAGACGTCTCACTCGTATTACGTATATTTAGGTAATAGATATCTGAATAATACATCACCATTTGTGCAGATCAGTGTCAGAGTGAAGATTTATTACCTCGGTACCTCACTGGATGGCTGACGAGTATATTGGCGTCTAAAGTTGTGAGGAGTTAATGTATGATTAGTTTAGGGATCAATTATTATCGAGCTGAAGTCACTTTCAGCCCTAGTGTATGATTGACCTCACTCTCACTAGTAAGAAGAAAGTAATGGTATAATACAATTACGGATGTGTTAAATAATCGATTTAATCGTCTGGACTAAAACGGCCGTCATCAGAAGCTATCAATAGTATAAGGTATAGTAATCAGTTCCCTCATGCCAATACTTGTGATCGTTACTCAATGTTTATAGTACTTCTAACGGAGACATGCGTTTTATTTTCATCTATCTGAGATTACTGGTAATAAGGTGATTTATAATCCATCTCAGATTACGTATTGATAGAGAATAGCGGGAATGTCATATATATATATTTGCCATTTTCTAACCACTATGATAGAGCTAATTACTCAGTTCAAGGCGCTAGTATTAGGGTTACTAGGAATTGCCCTTGCTAGAGCTTTATCCAGTACTAGTGATAATAGTTCACGTAGTGCAATTTGAAAGTGAGTTTTATCACCCAGGTTAGGTATCGTTATTTTTAATCTATATGATACTATACTGTAATTAAGTGAGAATACAGTGATTTTCAGATCCCACTTCATTCTCTTGAGTGAGACAATGATGTGATTGATAACTAAATTATGGTAGAAGGGCTGGTGTTCAATGTTGAAGCCCGCAAGTGCCACTGGTTCAGTGTAGCAGGTCCCTATTTACCTTGTAGATCATTATTAAGTAGGAGTATTATTGACTGATTGAGGACTCATCAGTGATTTATCATAGCTAATTGAGTTTTGGTACTATTAACCGTATATATATTAATGTCCCTGAAGATCGGTGGGGCAGTATTCTATAGCGAAATTTTATGGTGATTGGAATATTAGTTCTCAATCGTATAAGTTTATTTAACCTCAACTCTAATAGTATGTTATTCCTGATATTGATAGCGGTGACCCTCACGTATATTGTTCCGCTATTATAATGGAACTTAGGATATATATATGTTATAAGGGGAGCATGGCGGTGTTGAATATAATGGAATACAGAGGATAATGGAATACTTATTACTTTTTACTCATAGATAATAGTGAGATAGGAGATAGCATATCATAGTTGTAAATCTATGTGAGAGCTGACTTTTTTCCGGATTACTCTCACCCAGTGAGATAGTGACTGAGAAACTGATAGTGTCAGTGAGATGCTTCGTGCTAACGGTGAGTGCGTGGGGGCTCTGCCTATTACTCAGAGGCAGCATAGGGTGACAGGGCATAAACTGGTTGATAGCTAGTATTCGTCTTATATTGACACCTCTTTTATCGTACGCGCAGCGGTGAGTTAATTCCTACTGTATCGCGAAACGGATAAGTGGCTATATAGTGAACTGCTCTCATGATATAATTTGGTGGGTAGTCATATATATATATAAGACTTGAGTGAAGCTAATTCCTATATAATGGTCGCCCGTTATATCCATTTTTTAACTAGATTCTACCTAACCATACTCTCATTTGAGGTATTGTTACCTCGTCTACGCTCTAATGAAGATGAGTGACAGCCGGTTGGCAATAGTGGATACATATAGGATGGATCCTGTGAGCGAAATTGTCTTCGAGTAATTATTACATATAATTCTCGACCCTGGTGAGATGGTAGAATACATTAACTATGTGTGACCGTCAACCTCTTCAGTAGGTCTCCCGCGGAATATATATAATTATATTGCCATTGTCGATAGGAGGAACTATAGCGTAATAGAGGTGAACGATATATATATACTACTATGTATAGGATTGGAATATATCAGGTGATATTGGAATAAAGTGGTAACGGCTGGAGTACTCGGAATTCTCACCTTTTTCATAACAAGCTTTAGTTTATTGTTAACCAAGAAAACGGTAGGGTTAAATAGCTCAAGGGATAAATATAGTAACTTCCCGTTGATTCTCATGTTAGATATACGCATAAAGGTTAGTTTCCGCAGTTGATGTGAGATCGCGCAATAGTATATTTTATACTGATTTAACATTTACGCTTTACATAGGTCTAAAGAAAGACGCCGTGTATACCCAACTCTTTCAACATTTACTACATAACTGGATGCTAACGATAGGGGAGCTTTTATCTTAAATCATTGAATGTAATTTGCTCTCGACCCTAGCGATAACTACGATATATAACCCAATAAAATAAGTGATAATGCTATCACAAATAAGGCCCCTAACTCAAAGCTCACACACATAACAAATAGATCAACGCTCATCTCTCGAGGACTACTAACATATACACATAACATAATACTAGGACCTCCAAATCCAACCTAAACTTAAAATAAATAAACCACATAATACACCACAACTCACAATACCATTAACCTCACTCACCAACTATCACTACAACCAAACACCTAAATCAAGCACACTCACATAGCACCAACACCACTACGTCTCGAACAACCACCCAATACTCACACTACATAACATCACAACCCTTAAAATAACACCAAACTAACCTACCACTCCAACCACTCATAACAATCACAACAAAAATATAACAAACCAACCAACTCAAACTTACACACATAAATACTACTCACCCAATGATCACGCAATCAAATAAAACCAAAAACCAAGTTTGTCGATAACTGGTAGTGGAAAAACCACTCAGATACCTCAATTTTTATATGAAGCTGGTATAAGGCTGTAACTTAATATTAATAATCATGTAAAGTAATACAGTATACTAATTCGTTGAAAAATATCAGATAAAACCCAATGTCAAAAAATACTATTATATATATATATTATATATATCTTATATAATATATATATAGATATATATATATATAGGGTTCCTTACAGTGCTAAAATGCGCCCATTGTGTATGTGATGGATTCTTCCATTTAGATGAACGGGTGATATATATATATAGTAGATATAAGGTATCATATTAAAATCTAAATGTGTCAACGTGTTATAGCATCTTCCATAAGTGAGTGAGGTGAGTGAGGAGTATGCACTTTTATAACTCTGACTAGTGACTATATATGGATGAAACGTCCTCGAAGTTGGTGTGGCGTGAGCGACGCATCCACTTTATTGCGAGGAATCGAATGCAGATTACCTCCCATGGTGGCGGTGTTTAATAGAGGTCGGTGCGTGCTTGTTTGGTCATGAGGAGGAACACCGGGTGGCGGAAGGTCAGGTTGTTGAGGGGGAGCCACCGGACGGAGTACCAGAGGGAGAAGGGGTGTCGGAGTTTGAAACTGGAGAGGGGAAATCGGCTAAGGAAGGACCGCAGGCGATAGTAAATTATTTTATGCGGGATGCGGAAGATTAGTCGGGCATCCCAACCTGTGGACATGAAGGTTCTGGTGTCGCTTGGACGTGATTGACCATAGAAAGTAAAAGGTTCTGTGCGCTCCTAGATACTGGTGCGATGCTTAGTCTCGTTTCCCAAAACGTGTTTGCCGCCGCCAGAGCTGAAGGTGCTTTGGTGAAGGACCGCGGGGTGAATGTGGAGATCAGAGGCGTGGGGTCGGCCATTGTGAAGGTGAACTAGGGCGGTGTTGAGAGTGAGTACGGGCAAGGGGCAGATGGAGTTCCAGTTTGTTGTCATTTCAGGGGAGATGATTCCAACGTGTTGCATCTTGGGCATTATTTCCTGAGTGAAGCTGGTGTAGAGTTTGATTTCAGGAATGAAAGCATTAAGCGTATCCCGGAAGTAATTCTGGCTTGCCAGGGCATTGTGGAAATGGCCGAAAGTGATGTCGAAAGTGAAGTGGAGGAGGTAGGGCGAAGAATGGAAAACTGGCTGGTCGATGTTGACCAGTTATTCAGGGCTCAGGAGACGAATTTTGTGATTTGCAGTGTGAAGAGAATTCAGGATGGCCGTAACCGGTTGTCCGCTGGGGGAAGGTTAAAGGAGTTCCGGCGTTACTGGCAGCACTTGAAAGTTGAGGATCGTCTGTTGTCTTATCAGCAAGAAGATGGGGCGGTGCGTTTGGCAGTGGTCCCCTTCCGGATTCTTGTTCATTTTTCAGTTTTGTTTCATCGAGATGGTCCACGTGGGCACTGCTAAGGTTCACGCCATGATGAGACAGTACGTTTGGCACCCCTCTATTCTTCGTACCGTGAAAGAGGTATGTATTTCATGCTCGCAGTGCCAGAAGTTTAAGATCGGCCATCAGGTTGTGCAACCTCCGACTTTGAAGATTGTGGCGTTGCGCGCTTTTGAGCTGGTGGCCATGGACTTGGTGGTGTTCCCAACGACAAACCGGGGGAATGTTGGCTGCCTGATGGTCGTGGATCATTATAGCAAGTGGGTGTTGGCATGTCCCATTCATGATAAGAGGGCTCAGACCATTGTTGCCATCTTGGATCAGTGTAGTAGCGACTATAGTGGCTTTAACCTGATGCTGATTCTACTACAGATATGTTAATGATTTTTTTATAAATAAATAATATAAATAGATGTATAAATAATATAATTAATAATAAAGTTTCTCCAATGATCGTACATTGCATTGTGTTTCTAAATTGTTGTCTTTATTTTATTTCCTTTTTAATTCTTATTCTTATTATTTTATTAACCAATAAATATTTTTTTCGTTTTATTTACCTTCACACTATTTATCTTATTTTACAGTTTATTTCGCTATACTTTACTTGTTAACAATTAATATTACTTTTAGTTTTATTCTCTTTTAATTTAATTTATTACGATTATTTGTAATTAATGTGTACAAACTTTCCTTTATTTATATTCTCTAAATTCTTTATTTAATTTTCAGGTCTGGTATTATTGCTCCACTACATATTACTTTGCTTCGTTTATCGTCAGCTGTATGTTAATGTGATTTGCTTGGTTTTAAAGTTTTTTTTTTTCTAAAAATATTAATTCTTCTAACTGGACTTGCTTTCGCTTTTCTAATAAATTGTACGAAATATTTATTTATTTTATTTTTTTCTGTTATATTCTACTTATTTATTTTCTTTTATTTAATAAATATTCAATATGTTTTAGTATCCTTTTTCCTTAATATTTACCAACTTATTCACTTTTATTTTATTTATATACGAAGTTGTTACAGATAAATCTTTTTTATTTTTTATAGTTTTTTTAACTAAATTATTTATTAAGTTTATTGTTTTTCTTGACTACTTATTGTTTAAACTTTTTTTTTTTTTTTAAATTATTTCGTTTTTTCTTAATTCACACAAAGTAATATATTTATTCTAGTGTTCAAGTTTGCGACTTAAACTGAAACCTTCGTATAAAAACATGATGTATATTCTAAAATAAAATAACTTGTTCTGTGAAGAATGTCTTAAATAATTTTTTATGATGTTAACTGTAGACAATAACAATGCAGAATGTAAACACTTTCAATCTAGTAAAGCCGATGAAACTTAAAGTTGAGATGAAATAATTTCCAAACTTAGCATGTAACTCAACTGGTAACTTATTCTCAAGATGTAAGTTTAGGTTGTCAACTAGATGTTGAAATTTACTAAGTCAACTTTCGGTCTTACTTGACTTAACTTATAGTTTATTTTAATCTCAAAATTCAAATAAACTCTGTTACTGGGATTAAATGCCACAAAAACAAAATACTTTAATAAACAAAACTATATTTCAATTTGTTATTTTATTTACAATTTCTATCAACATAGTTAACTTTTTTATTTACAAGTCCAATAAATGTGTTTTATAAATTATTATTTATACTAAGTTTATAATAGAGTTTATAATAATGATTCTTAGCATATATTTATATAATTCTTTAACTTAAAATACTTTAATAAACAATACTATATTTCAATTTGTTATTATATTTACAATTTCTATTAACGTAGTTAACTTTTTTATTTACAAGTCCAATAAATGTTTTATAAATTATTATTTATACTAAGTTTATAATAGAGTTTATAATAATGATTCTTAGCATATATTTATATAATTCTTTAACTTCGTTTAAGCACAACATCAATAATATAAACAAGTTTACGAAGTTTTTTAACTTATATATCTAAATGAATTTTATTCACAAGTCCAATTTTAATTAAGTTTTTCAAAAGAAACAAATAAATAACAAAAATATGAGGCGAATGCTTTCAATAACAATCTTAACGAGGTTCAATGCTAAAGTAAGTCTTAACTGTATGGTTTCTAAACACGCACTCTTCTTCTACTGAGAAAATCCTTCATCTAAAATTTCATAGTTCGTTCGTACATTGGTTGTAGAAAGATCTAGAATGGTGACGTGTTATGTCAACAACGTAGAATCCAACACTCTGCAGAAACAATCTGAAATTTCATAAATATCACAATGATTATTATTTTATCTAAAGATATCAGATCTAAATTGGTATTCAAACTATTCTATAGAATACACCTAATTTATTTAACTTCTAATTTCAAATGAAAACAATGCTTATAGCAAATGCTTTAACGAAACAAATAATTAAATTCTCGCATAGTAACAAAAATACAAGTTAAACCCATTACTGATAGTGTTATAAAATCCTAAACTTTCAATTCTGGAATCTTTGGAAACTTTGCCAAACTGGTAACCAAGGCTGAATGACTTTGCTGTTCTTATTTACTTCCAATAAACTCCCATTAGCTAGGTATATACAAAAATGTTACTAGCCCTAATTTCCTGCATATTCTACTTCAAAATATTTAAATTTATACAAAATTAATGCTGATTTAATGAAAGATCTTTTATTATATTGAGGAGGTTTCATTTTTCTCATTCCAGTTATAAATTGCTAAAAGTCTATTTGGCCACAAGCGGCCTATAAACTGCCAAAAGTCTGTTCGGCTCTACGCAAGTAATTGCGCAAGTTTCATGATGGACGAAGTATTGACAAACTTGAATAAATTGTTTAAAAAAATATTGCCACAAGGCCGCTTCAAGAAGTGAATCAGTATCGCTCCTGTTATACACCCTTATCAAAGTCTGATTCTTTACGAATGTGCAAACCAACCTTTGAACATCACACCAGTTCTTTACCTACAATAAAATTTTGAATTAATATAATTTTTGAATAACTAGCTTCATTTTTATAACTGCACTTCATTTTGCATTTTTGTTTTAAATTCCCTTTCACTTTCTGGTGTTTTAATATGCAACTTTTGCATTTTTACTTGCACTAACCAACCTTTTTTTAGCCGCCGCATGAGCTGGATAGGTATAATATACTAATGGGTTGGAACATGTGGTGGTACAGTCAGTCATAATTTATGTTTTCATAGGGACCCAGACTGCGAGCTGTTTGACTTTTTCCAAGCTGAAAACGGATGTGAGTGATTTTGATGTCATATGCCAACACCTAATAATAATAATAAGGAAAAAAAATTCCAAAATGCCACTTTCAAAGGTGGGAAAAAACGGTCCATTACGCATGCAAATAATATTAAACACTTTTAGCCTATGGCCAAATCTAATCAGTACCAGAAAAGAATAAGATGATTCATCCAGATTTGTTTAAGTGCCAAAAATACTCATAAAGAATAAAAATTCTTTCTGTCATTCATTTCATCTAATTTGACTAAATATACTGTATCAAGATAAAAGTGCTAAAAATGCCGAATAAGGATAAAATATTGTGTTAGCTAAAATTTACCAGATACTTTATCAATTAAAAAGTGCTAAGATTTGCATTAAATATAAATTTTGTAACACCTAAATTTGACCAAATAATATATGAATTTTGGATTACCTAAATTTGACTAAATAAAAATATGAATAGTTTTAACATTTTGTATATAAATATATATTATTTGTGTGAGTGAACGAAATAAAGCTGGGAAAAAGGCGTGTGAATAGTGTAAGTGAGAGTTGTTATTATTTATTTGTAAATAAGAAGTTGTTAAATAATTAAATTTCACTTATAAAGTTTAAAAAAGTTGCTTTTGCGTGGTTCCCCTTCTCATTTCGCATGCTCTTGTAAAGTCTAGTGTGATATACAAATAATTCTGAGAGACTAAACCTGGTATGTACCCCCTTTGATCTTTTGTCAACTATATTATACCTATGAAGATCCCTGTTCACCTTTTCAAATTTAATCCAAAAATATTAAATCTAGCACTGGCAGCAGCGAAGTGTTGGGAAAGAAACGAATATCTTATTACCAAAGCTGATCCCATCCATAGTAAACAGAAAATGTAGCATTTAGAACAGTTTGGAGGTTGATTACCTCAAGGTATAAGTAATCTATGACGTTTAGTTTAAATCGCTTCCACTGTCCCATTTCATCCTTTTATATTCTCTTAATTCTTCCTCCTCCTATTCGTCTCTTTTCCCCCAATATAAATTGGTAGCAGGAGCGTAGTTACGTGCGCTTCTGCTTAGAGCAATTATTGGTTTCTAATTTCTTAAAGTTACAGCTTTGTAACATGTCAGAAGACGGCATGAATAATCATTCAGCAGATCAGAAGGAGGCTTCTGCGCCTAATTCAGAAAGGTCTGCACCTTCTAATCCTAACGCCCCGCTACCTCAAACTAATTTAGTAAATACTGTCAATATTGATAATGACACAGTGACAGCGTTAATTACGCAAAATGCAGAGATGTTGAAAGTGATGACCGATTTTATGCAAATTTTTGCCTGGTCTAAAACTCCAAAAATTATACCTCCAGGTAAATTTATAGAGGGATCTGGGGAGACTCTTCCGCAGTTTCTTTCCCGCTTTGAAGACTATTGTTCAAAGAAATATCCAGGCTCTCCTGATGGAATGGTTCCTTTGCTTGGATCCCATCTGGATGGGACCACCTTGGATGTCTATAGAGTAATTGCTAAGAATACAACCGATTACCAGGAGATGAAGACTCAACTGTTACAATGGTTCAGGGAAAAAGTAAATAAAGAACAGAAACTGGAAACTGATAAATTTTCTGAAGCCAAGTTGCATGAAGGGGAGAGTATTCCAGTGTTTGCTATACGTTTGCTGGGATTGGCACAGTGTGCTTTTCCAGGATCGGATGTGCAGAAAATGCAATTAGTAAGGAAGAAATTTCTCAGTAGTCTGCCATTGAAAGTGCAACAGCAAGTTGAGACTACATTAAGTACCGTTGAAAATACTCTTGGTATACAAGTCCCATGGGATAGACTGGTAGCAATAGTGGACACTAATCATGATCCGCTACCGAAGCCAAAAGAATGTCCTAGGGTTCCCGAAATAGTTGATCTAACTGATGATGCAAGGATAAATACATTTTCCACAATACCACAACAGGTTTCAGGTTGTTGCCATTTCCATAGGCCAATGTCCAGTAATAAAGAAGTGAACCCAGCCGAAAGTCAAGCATCTCAAGCATCATCTCGTCCAAGTTTCATTTCTCCAAGAAACTTCCAAACTCGAACCTTTGTATCAAATTTTGATCAGAATAAAAGAGCCAATAATGGTCAAGCTGCCCAAAGTGTTTGCCACTTCTGTAAGAAAAAGGGGCACCTCATGAATCAGTGTCGGGCTAGACCCTTTTGCCAGCATTGTGGGAAACGGGGACATACCTTTAACGATTGTTACGCTGCCCAGGGAAAGTGCCTGCGTTGTAGACAAGAGGGACATACAGTGGAGAATTGTCCTGGGAGAAATGAAACCCAGGTATGCTGTCCTTACTGTAAAGATAAACATCTAGGAAAAGATTGCCCTGTAAAACCGGGAAACTAGAAGGCTCTGCTGTGGAAGACCTCACAACAGAGCCCGCAAAGAATTGTGAGTATCAAAGGAATATGGATGATAGGCAATATCCTGGAGAGTCACAGGTGATTTTGCCAGAAATTAAGAAGGACAATCAAAGAACGTCCCTTATAAATGAAGAAAAACCCCCTGTTCCGGATCATAGACCACCCATTATTGAGACTTTACAACAACTACAACAACAACAAGACGACAATCTCAATATTATCAAACTTAGATTATTGAGGCCTGCAGAAGATACCTTGATTATAAAGGTTTGTGTCAGAGATCAGCCTAATTTAGGAAATCTTACAGCGTTTGTAGATACTGGCGCTGGAGTTAGTTTGATGGCAGCAAGAAGATACCATCAGCTAGACAAAACGAAGTACATACTGACAGAAACTGTATTTAGAGGGATAGAAGGCATAGGGAGAGTGCGTTTTCCTGTACTTGGAGAAGTGCAGATTGCCCTGACCTTGTCCCCAGAATACACCATGAAGCCGGCCAGATTCATTGTGATCCATGATGAGGTCACTGATTATGACTTTGTGTTGGGATATGATATCTTGGAAAGTGAGCATTTGTTACCTGATCCTCGGGAAAAAGAACTAGTAAGCTGAAATGGAAATAATGTAAGGACCGTCGCCCGAGATATTAGAATCCCATCGCCAGAAATATTTCATTGTCGATTGATTAAAGATGTGAAAATACCTCCTAGATCTTGTTCTGTGGTAGAGATTCAAGTGGACAACTCGAGGGTCAAACAAGGAGTTACCATGTTAGTAAACCCAAAGGAAAAATTATCAGTCAGAATAGACCCTGCAATTCTTCATATTACTAATAATCGTGGGTTATTAATGATAGTGAATGAAAATGATACAACCAGAAAACTGAAAAACGGGCAAATAATAGGTGAAGCTGAAGAACTGGAAATGGAGAACCCTCCCATTCATATGGTAGAATTGACAGAAGCAGCTCCAAATGATACTATTGGTTGGACACCTGGTGGATTGATTGACGAATTTCGTCTTAGAGAGGCAGATATTTCCATTAGTGAACAGAAACAGGTTTTAGCCTTGTACCGGGTCCTGACAAATCAGAAAAAGATAGCGAAGTCCGAGAAGTTACAGCTTTCAATGCCTTTCTTGAGTATGACTTATTAAATGAATCCCAAGAAGATCTTGTGGATTTGGAAATCACCCCCCTGGTTGATACTGGTGGGGAGGCGGGTGATTTGATAAAGTTTTTCCGTCTTTCTGTTTGTGAAATCGATAATAATCATTTAGAAGAATTTGATTTCGACATTGATGAGGTAAAACAATACCAAAAACAAAATCCCTTGATCCAATCCTTGTATCGAGCAGTTAAATTTAACCGACCATTTCAACATGAACTGAAGCCATTTAATAGATTTAAAAGAGAAATTTTTATTTTGGAAGGGGTTCTGTATAAATATAATAAACACTATCAACCCACATATATCCTACCTTTTGATATCATGACTGATGTGGCTATTTTAGCCCATGCAAATTTTGCACATATCGGGAGAAATAAGTTGATTGAGTTAGTAACACGATATGCATGGCATCCAAGAATTTATAAAATTTGTTACGATGTTGCAGTTTCCTGTTACAAGTGCCAAAGTTCAAAGGGTTCTAATATCATTTATGCACCTCCCACTTGGAAGATTGACACAAGTTATCCATTTGAATTAGTTGCTGTGGATCTACTCCAATTTCCTCCATCTACTATGGGTAATAAATATGCATTTGTGATGGTTGATCATTTTTCAAAATGGACCATAGCAATCCCAATTAAAAACAAGCAATCAAAGACCCTAGCCAATGTTTTTCAAAGATATATGCTTCCTGTTCTTCCAAAGATACCCCAGCGGCTTTTATCAGATAACGGTAGAGAATTCATTGGCCCCGAGTTTGAGACAGTGCTACAGGAAAACAATATAAAGCATATTCTTACGACCCCATATTCTCCCTCTTCAAACGGTGCAGTGGAAAGAATTAATAGGACTATTAGTCAATACCTCAGAATGTCCCTAAAAGATCCCCGTCAGTGGGATGTGGAACTATCCAATGTGGTTTTGATTTATAACCACACGCAACATTCACAAACTCAATTAACACCTTGCGAATATATAATGAAAAAGGCGCATGACACCCATGTTGGATTGCAGTGTCCTCGAAATCGTCAAACATGGAAAAGAGGACATGATAACTACAAGCCCTATGAGCTACATCAGATGGTAGGGCTAAAGATTCATCATCCTGGGGACTTGGTAAGCAACAAATTCAAGCCTCGGTATGCAGGGCCTTTTGAAATAATACAAATAAATCAAAATCAAGTCACCTATATACTGTCATCACCATTGGAAGATCGTCAATATCGGGTGCACCATCGACAGTTGAGAAAATGGCAACTGCCACCAGACTACCTTAAAAATAATATATTATTCCGACAGAAAGGGTTGGACACACCCCAACCTTGGGATATGCCTGAGGCAACGCCTGTTGAAGAAATGGAACTGCCCATGGTTGTACCAGTGGTAGATGAAGAGTTTCAAGGCATACCTAGAATTAATGAAGATGATTATGATGATGATGATGATTACGACGATGATGAAGAATTCTTTGAAGGATTCCATTTTTCTGAGGAAGATAAAATTAAAACTTTACAACATATGGAGACCTTGAAGAGAATTCAAGAAAATATTACCACTATTTTACATGTAGAACACCCTGTAAATTTGCAAACTTTGCAACTCACTTTGCCAAGTCCTTCACCAGAGGAAGCAGATGTATGTCACCACATTCCTCTAAGTGAGGAAAGCATTTATCAATTTTCTGAAGAGAGTGTACTCGCATTACCTCGTCAATCCCTTTCTGAATTCTTACAAGAGCATCTTATTCGAAGTCAATCTGCTTTGCGGTTGCGTAGTCAGCAGTTTCCTGAAAGGCCATTAAGTTTTAAAGAATATCCCACAATAATGGACAACTCTCTGGAAGCCATTAGGACCAGACTTTCATTATCTTCATCAACACCAAATTCTTTGCAGTCTCCAGAGAATGTGCAATCTCCAGAATCGCAAAGATTTTCTGGATTTTCTGATTCTCAATTTTCGGGTTTTTCAGGAACTGAATTGAATACTGTTGATTCTGTTGACTCCGTTGACAATACTGAGAGAGGCATTGATAAGCCGATGACTTTAGATTTCTTGGGCCACTTGAAAGCTTATGAAAAAAAAAAAAAAAAAAAAAAAAAAAAAAAAAAAAAAAAAAAAAAAAAAAAAAAAAAAAAAAAAAAAAAAAAAAAAAATATATATATATGTATATAATATATATATATATGTATATGTGTGTTTATTAATTAATTGAATAATTTATTGCAAAGTATTAATAATTTATTTAAATTTTTCAGGTACTAGTCATTGGTCACTCTTGGGTGACAGACTTCAAAAATCATCCCTCAAGAAGTCGTATAGAACCCCCACTTGCTACTATTCATTATGCTGACTTTCCTGGGGCTAATTTAGCCAAATTAAAAGAAAAACTCCCTGAAGTATTAGATGATACATATACCCTCGTAATAGTCTTCACTCTCATTACTGAGGTATTCAGAAAAGTAAATTATGGAGGATCCAGAACTAAACAGCCTTATCATGTAATTATCAAGAATCCTGACTTTAGTCTCACTGAGTTTTCTAACAAATTTGGAGACTTTGTAAGGAAATGTAAGGAAATTAACCCTTCTGTTGTCGTGTATTTGATGGTACCTCCATTTTTAGATCTAGTATATTACAACAATCTACAGTCCCACCAGTTTCCTTCCCATTTGAAAAGACAATATGAGCAAGACCCGGACTTTTCACAACAAAAGCTCCATCAAATGGTGATGGAGGTCCACAGAGATTTGCAAAGATTGAGAGGAAGTAGTGTAGGTTGGTGCTCAAAACAGGTATACCCAGTGATGTATGCGATTCAGCCCATGAGACAGAGAGAATTTGTAAAACCTTTTGCCACTGGTCAGATGTTAACACTAGGGGACCAAGGCTTCCTAAGGGATGGTTTACATCCAAAGCCTATATTGATTGATAACATTTGGCGAAGACTTTGTAAAGCCAATTGTTTTTCTAGAACAGAGTTTGTTGTGGCCCCAGGGGATTCAGAGGCGAGGTCACGTGGTCTTCCATTGTTAAGACGAGGACTGATGGAGAGAATAGAACACCCAGAGACATTGTTTGTTCGTCGAGTAAGGAGTCCTGAAATTCCCATTGAAGGGTCGGAAACCTCAGCAGTTGTACCTCAAGTTGTGCAGAGTTCTGAAGAGAGAAATAGACCTTCAACTTCTGGTCTTATGCCTTTAGTGGATTGGCCATCAACAGAAGTGACTCCTATGGTGGTTGACTTAGAACCTAGCCCTAGACGGAGAATTTCTCCAATTAGAACACCAAATAGTGAGCCAGGAAATACCACTCAAGAAATCTCTCAAAATAATCAAAATAGTAATGTCCCTATAAGTAATAATGTCCCTCAAAACCAACCAAGACCAGAACAACGAAGAACATGCTTAAGAACCACTCAAAGAAGAACCACCACCAGTAGTAGCCCGAGTAGAGACCTTCAACATAGAAGATCCCCAAACAGAAGAAGATCACCAAGACCTCGCCAATCACATCCAAATGAGGACAGGGCTGGAAGGAGACAAGGGACACCAATTAGGAGGGTTTATCAAGAAAATATACGACCACGATCTCTCAGTACCCGGAGTGAATCTGAAATGAGACAAAGAATCACAAGATTTGTGTTACAATCTCAGGGATATTTGTCAGCTCGGGGCAGGAACTTTCAGAGGAGGAAATAAGAGCAATAATCAAGCGCTTATTGTAACTTGGGTAATTTACCCAAATTAAAAAAAAAAAAAGTTTTATTTTGTCTGCAAGAATGTTTTATTTTTTGATTTGAAGAAAAGAAGATTTTATTTATTTCCATAAAGAGGTTTTATTATTTTGAACGTTTTGAACAAGGAATTTTCATTTATAAAAGATTAAGTAATGGATTAGAAGGCTACTCATGCAAATGAAACCTCAATATCACTACTAACATTCAAAAGCAAGTATATTTCCGTTGTCAGCCAACAACGGGTGGGGAGGAATGAGGAGGTTTCATTTTTCTCATTCCAGTTATAAATTGCTAAAAGTCTATTTGGCCACAAGCGGCCTATAAACTGCCAAAAGTCTGTTCGGCCACAAGCGGCATGTATTAGTTAATTCTTAGCTAATTCAATTTATAGATCTCTGAATAAATATTGTTAAAAAAAATTTATATACGAAACTGGTACCCGGTACAACTAGGAAGACCGTGCATAACTAAGCATGTAAATGTTTACAATTTTCGAATTTTGAGTAACTTTTGCTGGAAATACACCAGTTTCTTTACCTTAATATAATTTTTGTATTAATATAATTTTGAATAACTAGCTTCATTTTTATAACTGCACTTCACTTTTGCATTTTTGTTTTAAATTCCCTTTCACTTTCTGGTGTTTTAATATTGCACTTTTGCATTTTTACTTGCACTAACCAACCTTTTTTTTAGCCGCCTGCATGAGCATGGATATGTGTATATATACATATATGGGTGCACATGTGGGTGGTCACAGTCAGGTTTCATAATTTATGTTTCATAGGGACCCAGACTGGGGAGCTGTTGTGGACTTTTTCCAAGCTGAAGACGGATGTGAGTGATTTTTGCATTGCATATGCCAACACCTAATAATAATAATAAGGAAAAATTCCCAAAGATGCCAGCTTCCAAGGTGGGAAAAAGGTTGCCTTACTTTTGCATGCAATAATATTAAATCAACTTTTAGGCCTATGGGCCAAATCTAATCAGTAAAAGAATAGATGATCATCCAGTTTGTTTAAGTGCCAAAAATACTCATAAAGATAAAAATTCTGTTCTGTCATCATTTCATCTAAATTTGACTATATACTTTATCAGTAAAAGTGCTAAAAATTGCAATAAGGATAAATATTGTGTTAGCTAAATTTGACCATATACTTTATCATTAAAAGTGCTAAGATTTGCATTAAATATAAATTTTGTAACACCTAAATTTGACCAAATAATATATGAATTTTGGATTACCTAAATTTGACTAAATAAAATATGAATAGTTTCTTTCATTTTTGTATATAAATATATATTATTTTGTGTGAGTGAACGAAATAAAGCTGGGAAAAAGGCGTGAGAGATAGTGTAAGTGAGAGTGTGTTTTATTTATTTGTAACAAGACTTGTAAATAAGTAAATTTCACTTATTAAAGTTTAAAAAGTTTGCTTTTGCGTGGTTCCCACTTCTCATTTCTCATCTCTTGTAAGTCTAGTGTTGTATACAAATAATTCTGAGGAGACTGTACCTGGGTATGTACCCCTTTTGATCTTTTGTCAATATATTACCTATGAAGTATCCCTTTTCACCTTTTCAAAATTTAATCCAAAAATATTAATTCTAGGCTACTGAGCAGCAGCGTGGAAAGAAACGAATATCTTATTACCAAAGCTGATCCCATCCATTGTAAACAGAAAAGTAGAGTTTAGAACAGTTTGGAGGGTTGATTACCTCAAGTATAAGGTAATCTATGAGTGTTTAGTTTTAAATCCGCTTCCACTGTCCTTTCTATCCTTTTTATATTCTCTTAACTCTTCCCTCCTCCTATTCGTCTCTTTTCCCCCAATAATATTATTTCAGTTGGAATTACTTTATTTGGTAAGTATTTCAATTCTAATAATTACTAGACATGTTAACAGACCTCAGCCTTTTTTTGACTGGTCCCTAATTTAGGTAAACATTTCAAACATCTCCCAAAATAGCAAACCAAAAGGTTACTATGATAAGCCTCAAATTATAAAAATATTTTAATTTACATATCACACAAAAGGCTTTATTAATATTCGTTCAAATGTTTTACCTTTCCCTACTGGGAACTAACCTAAGCCAACCAAACTGAAAATACATGAAATATATTAACACATACTAAAAATGGGAAATACTCACCAATTTAGAAGACAGAAGTGTCGAGGCCCCTACAACAGCGGGACATCTTCCGTCCCTGTTGCGAGTGCCGGAGAGGATTCTTACGGATAATGGGCCAGAGTTTAGAGCATTGGAGTTTGAAAACTTGCTTGAGCGGTATAACATCTCGCACGTGTTCACGAGTCCGCTCAGGCCAGCGAGCAACAGAGCCGTTGAATGTTGAATGTGTCAATCGAATGGGGGAAATTTTGCGGAGCTTGGTGAAGGAGCGAGGAGAGGAATGGGACAACCTCTTGACGAAGGCATTGGTCACATACAACTCGACCATGCATAGCCAAACAGGGAAGACTCCATCAGCACGATTGTTATAGGAAAACCATAATCAGGGGATGGTTGCCCCCATTTCGCGGCAAGAAAGAGAAAAATGGATTGAAGGACACACGAATTTTTGTCCGTTTCGCGTGGGGCAACTTGTCTTGCAGAAAAGGGCATTGAATGATAGGAGTGCTGTCCGTAAACTAAAAGTGAGGTATACCGGCCCCTTTTATGTCCAGAAGGTAAATGAGAATGGGGTCACTTATCAGATTGCGAAGCCCAGGGGTGAAGAGGTTGCGGTGAAAAGGGTTCATCATCGTTACCTGAAACCTTGGATCCAACCCCCTAAGTACCTAAGGGATTACTACCTTGAGGAGAGGGTGGATGAGGCTCGTGACTCGGGCAACGAGGAGGAGGAGTTGGTGCTTTCCGCTGGATCAGGGATAACATCTGATAGTGAATCAAGTTTCTCAGGGTTCTCTGGTCTGCAGCGAGGGTTGTTCAAGGGCGGTTATTTTGTTCCGAGTTGAGATGATCAGGGTATTTACCTTTTTTTAAGTAAAGAGAGAGAACAGGGTGGTAGTAGTGTCCTTAGCGATATTGGGGACCAGCGGGATGATTGGTTTCCAAGGCGAGTTCCGAAAGAGTGGTTGTCGCATACCTGAGGGAGTTGTCGGGTTGGACGGTCATACTGTTGGAGGCGCTGAGAAAAGGAAGGGGTTCCCTTGTCAAGGGAGTGGAAGTGCATTTCAAGATCTAGAAGGGATGGCAGAGGAGCTGGGAGAAAGAGTTAGGGGTTTGGTTGGTTCTCGGGTTCGGCAGGCAGTGAGTTTCATGTGGGGAGAAATGTTTCGGGTGTTGATTGAGGTGATCGTACTTCAGATTCAATTTTGGGCAGTGTTGTGCTTGATCTGTCGTGACCAACTGATCGGCCATGGTGCAAGGAGAGATGTGGCAACTCAAGTAGAAACCTTGGATGGTGAGTTGTGTGGTCTCGACTTCAACCTATCGCGGATTTTGCCGGAGCCACAGTGTAGTTGGTTGATAGATTTGGGAATGGAGCCGAAAGTGGATCTGAGTGGAGAGGATTTGAGCAAAGTTTCTTCTGGAACACCAAGCGTGAGAGAATCTACGCATTACGAGGAGTTGGTGCAGCAGGGTGAGGAGAGTGTCGGGGATGCAGAGAAGGAAGTCCCCGAAGCTTTGTTGGTTTGTGAACCGCAGGTGGATCCTGAAGAGGAATAATTCACTTCTTTTGAGGGTTTTGAGGTGGAGCCGGAGCACGAGTTGGTGAGGAGGAGAGCAGAGGAGTTGCGAAGGTGCCTTGGGGGCTGGCCCCGGGATTTGACTGTGAGTGAGGGGTCTGGGCGTTATGAGGAGGGTTTTGAGGGGGCAGAGGTTGGAGTCCCTGATACCTCGGTAGTCTGCGAAACATTGGTGGACCTTGAGGAGGAGGATTCTGTGTTCGCAGAAAACATTGTGGGAAATGTTATGGGACGGATGTGTACCCGTTCGAGGGGACGGGTTGTGGATTTGCCGAATGTTCAGTTGAATACTCTTGAGTATAGGAGGGGGTGGCGTGGTCGGCCTAGAAAAAATACCTTGTAGAAAAAAAATTAAAAAATTTGGCACTGTGTTGAGTTTGTTCACAAATTTTTGTTCTTTCGTGGCTGGGTTGACTTTGTCTTCCACTGTTTATTTGTTGTTTGTTTTGAAACCTGGAATTTTTTTTTTCTCTTCCGTAAACCCTTTTTCTGTTCTTTGTTGGTTTTACCCATGCATATCCTTGACTCACCTTTGTCTTCAACCATTTTTGCCCGTTTTTTTACCTGAACATTTTTTTTCCCTCTTATAAACCCTTCTCCGTTCTTTGCTGGCTTTGCCCGTGCGTGTCCTTGATTTGACTTCGTCTTCAACCGTTTTTTTTTGTTTTTTAAACTGAAATTCGTTTTTTCTTCGTAAATCTTTCTCCACCCTTGCTGAATTTACCTATGGGTTTCTTTCGCATGTGTCTCTTCGTGCTTGTGTTTTTTTGTTTCTCTCGTTCTCTTTTTCTGGACCCGTTCTTTGCTGTGGCTTTGCCCATATGTATCCCTTACACATGTTTTTTTCTTCTCCCTTTGCTTTTTGACCAGCATTTGAACTAGCCTTTTTTTTTTTTTTTTGTCCACCTCCCTTTAGACTTGTGCCAGTCTTGAATATGGAATAAAGAAAGGATATCGTTTTGAATTTTAAGAACATTACTTTTTCTTTTCTATTTTTTTACAGAAGATAAACACCACCGCTCACGGGCAGAACCCTAATCTAGTAGGGGGTGTACTCAATTAACGCCCGATCAGGACGAGGCCAAGCCCAAGGAGAGAATAGCTCACATTCTCCCACCCGACCAGTTGCAAACCTGGAACCATCGATTTGTTTGGCGAGTGCTCTACCACTGAGCTATCGGGCGCCTTTAGGATCCCTTGAATAATGGGAAAAGAAAATGATCTTCTAACAAAAATTATATTATACTATATAATATATATATATATATATATTATAATTAGATATATATATATAATATATATATATATAATATATATATTATAGTATATATATATATATATATATTATTAGTATAATATCATTATCATTATTGCCGACACTATTATTAACACTGTTACCAGCATCACTGCCATCATTATTATTATCATCATCGTTATCATCACCATCACTAATATCATTATCATCATTACCATTATTAACATTAGCACCACTATCATCACTATTACTATATTATTACTATATTATTATTATCACTATCATCATCACAAACACTATTAATAACACTATCACCAATTAATAATAGTTACCAATTAAATAATATACTGCCGATTGTTCATGGGAAGTTAATAGTCAGAAGGTTTTCCCATCCCCCAACACCATGCGAAGATAGTCTTCATGTGTTGACCAACTGCCGAAGTAGAACCACAAGTAGACCAGAAATTAATTATAGTGTAGCTTCTTTATTTGTAATTCCAAATGTTGGGTTTTTATTCATTTTTGTCAAAAGACCTGATGATTCAATTTTTTTTGCTCCTCACCTAAACTATTACTGACACCACTTAACACATTTATCTAAAATAATTTTTTGAAAAGAACTAGATTAAAAGTTTTGTTGCTCCTCTTTAGTTCTTTGAAAATGTTAATTTTGCTTTATTATATAGTATGATTTTCATTTTAAATTTCCCATTCAGTAAATTAAAATATTTTATGAAGACTCTGATCAATCTTGCAGCTACCACTTAATAAAACTCCGGTCTCAACATCCTTCCTCACACAGAAATCCTTCTAGAACTTTACAAAGTAGTTAAATTGAAGTTTCAAGCCTTCTTCCCAGTCTCCACCCTAGATCTTCTCATTTCCTCCCTTCCCCCTCTCCCAGCTGTCTTTATTGCACCCACCACCGACGACAGTCAGCAATAATGACCAAATTAATAATTGTATCAATATTGTTTCATCATAATATTGATATTTTAAAATTTATATACTACAAATTCCTTATAAGGATGTTTATTTACATAAAAGACATATACGATCCACTTACCCAGAAACAATTGCCAGTGAAATAAACGTTTATTCATTCATTCATTTGTATAATAAGGTGGTAATTACCTGGGCACTGTCCAAACAACAGTGACTATATATATATATATATATATATTATATATATATAGTATATATAATATCATAATTATATATATATATATAAGTATATATATATATAATATATATATATCATATATATACATAAGGCTTATTAGGGGGTATAAGTAAGTAAGGATGTACCAATAGTATCGGTAGTATCGGCCTTTTTGGGGGTATCGGTTAATATGGCCGATACTTGGCCGATACTTCTTACTTAATGACCTTCATGTTTTTCTATCATCGATACTTTGAGAGTTATTGCAATATTTAAGTTTGGGAATTTTTAAGGTTTGTTAATGAGCTTACACTGTAGGTATTTATTACAATTTTTTATTTGAAAGTTAAGTTTAACGAACAGAATATACTTAAAAAAGACCTTTTTTACTTGACAAAAATGCATACTATACCCCAAAATATAAGTCAATGCTTTAATATGCCAAAAACATGCTTACTTTGCATTTAAAAGTACTTTGTCATGGTGTTTTTCTCTTGTGAATCGATTTGGATTCTTTTATCAAAATCCACATATAATCACCCATCATGGTGTCGTGGTTTTGAGGCCACAAACAAATCTCAATAGTCGCGGGTCCTGGAAAGAAAACTAAAGAACAAAAACAAAAATAAATAAACACAACAAAAACTCAGGAAAAAAAATCAAAACAACAAAAAACACACGAAGCAATTACACTATTTTATTAAAACCACCACACGGCAAGGTGAACCCCTACCACCAGGTAAACTCACCACTACAGTAAGGTCAACTTTACCGCAGACCCCTCTCACCCCAAGGTATACCGACACCGCTACCGATCCGGAAATATAATAAATATCGATGAATATTCAAATATTCACCGATATCCGAACAAAAACCTTAAATCTAGAACGAACGTAAGCCTAAATTATATTGCCTTAATACTAAAAATAATATGCAGTTCTCCGATGTACTCCTTCTTTTCTTTATTCTCCAACGTCTAACTTTAATACTCCTTTACTTTTCAGTTTCGTTTTCAACAATATTATACAATTCCTTCTCGATTCTCCACTATATAGTCTCCAATTCTACTCCTTTGCACATTATACTTATCACCACATTATTCAATAACAGTCTTTAAATCAGGTTTCTACAATTTCCACTTTCCTTTCAAACTAGTTAATTCTCTCCTCTTTCTATTCAACTTTCAATTTACTCAACTTCTCTCTT
>JABUQX010025748.1:0-26978 GCA_015478945.1 Trachelipus rathkii
TAATTACTGTCTCAGATATATAGAGAGCTCAATCATAATTTCAAACGTCACTCATTTTACTTCTTATAACTGTCACTCTGGCTTACACAGGTGAGTTTTGAAAAAAAGTGGACTGGTTGTAATCCATTGAAAGTATTCAGTTCTCATCTCTGGAATTAATAAATCACTGAGTTTTGAAATTGCGACTAGATGAACTTAATTGGGAATATTCTCTCTCATTACACTCATTGATCCTTCGAGATGGACTATATTAACATGAAACTTGGAACTGATTTGGCATCAAGGTATTACCACAGTTTTTCCTTGTTATTGCATCAAGAATTCCAATTGTATTAAGTATGCCGCTTCATTTTCTCAATAGAACAAGTGTGATTTAATTAAGAATGGTATGAATATTGTACAACATTCAATCATTTCCAGTTTTGAGTCTGCAATTAACCTAAAGATACAAAGATTGCTTGAGGATCCCCACATCTTGCAAGCCCCATTATGCCAATTCAAGACGTAATACAATGGTATGAACGTAGCACATTTGATTCTAAAAGATTTAGGGCTGAATGTTTGAAGATCAAGTAACTCTGCAAGTTTCCTATTTAATAGAATTATATCAATCATTCAGCTTTGAACCTGCTAATAATGGCAAAAATACTAAAAAATCTCTAAGAGTTTTGCAACCATTCTCATAGTTACGGAACTATAAGCAAAATTCAATTAATAGTCATTCAATTATCTACATTTTTGAGGGCTCTCCGCATATCTCTCAAACCTCTGAGGAATACATAGCAGAGAATAAAGAAGAGCTGAAGAGGCATTAAGTATGTTTAGTATTTATGATATAAGGGAAGAGAAAAGTATCAATACTGCCAATGATCAACAAGCAAGTATATTGTTTTAAAACTGTAAGTAGAACCCAAGATAGTTAATATTATTTTCTAATTGAAAATAAGAAGAATTGAGCTAGAAAATGGATGCTTGATAGAAATATAGCTATAATACATTGAAGGTAGGACAGTGATATAGTAATAGCAGTACAGGAAGAAGGTTCTATGCGATGAGTCATTTTTCAGAAACGAAAGCATTATCTACCTATTAAAACTTAGATTTGCCACAAGTCCGATCAAAATCATTCAGAGCGATTAGAAAAGAACATTACTGAGCACAAGTTACTTTGAAGAATAGCGAAAGTGACAGCGAGTCAGTTAGTGTAAAAAGACAAAAAGAAAATCAGTGCTTCTTCATAAAGGTGAAATTCTTAAAGAAATTGAAAATTTTTCATTACTGAGAGATAAAATCAATTTTTAATCTTGGGAAAAAGAAGAATTCCTTAATTGTGGAAAGTGAACAAGCTAAATTCCAATATTAGCAGGTACACTAGCCCCAAACAGTTACTCGTCCTTTCCAGTCTCGCCACCCATATATTTCAAAAGAAATTATTCATATCAAAAGCTATGAATATATTTGGTAAAAATCGTTTAAAATATTTCTCCAATACGCATGAACAGTTTTTCTTTTTACTCCACCACAATTTCAGGCCTAATATTTCAATAAGTGTTAAGGAAAGTTAATGTAAGGAAAAGGGTAATTCCGGTTCCGGCCGGGGAAGGAACCGGAAAGTAAAATGGTAAATTTCAGTGAAAATTTGAATTTTTGAAGGAACGACTCTAATATATATATATATTATATCTATATAATATACTATATATATATATATATAGTATATATATATAATATATATGTCTCTTACAAACACATACTCATACACAAACTACTTCTATAATATCCAATCTTAATTCCATAATTAATATATCTTCATAATCGTTTTTATCTGGGTTTTCTTAAAAGCAAAATTAAGATAAAAGTAGATAATCTGAAACTTTGAATTTCTAGAAAGGTTAGCTCTTTCTCGAAGTCCTCTGATGGCAATCTGAAGAAAATTTTAATTCTTCGTCTGAAACAAGGGTCCTGAAAACCTCCCTTATCAAATCTGCTTTTCGTGAATGGTGTTGATTAAGCTCAAAAACCTTTCACAACTACCGAACACGATCTGCAAGCATTTAGGGGGGCTACATCGTACGCTGAATATATATAACTTGGATGATGAAACAATAGCAATTATATGCAATGTATTACATATCTTAGTTATATATTATAGTATATAGCTATTATACGATTAATCACATTTAAAACGCAAAACTGTGTGGGTATCAGGTAAATTTTACCTTATAGCCGAATACTCCTACCTGCTAAAATTTCCTCGATACCGATACATGTCAAAAATCGACCATATACCGAAGTACATGGCGTATTCGTGCAAATCGCTAATCATATTATAGTAACTATATAGTATACTATATTATATATATAATAATAATATATTAATATATATAATATTATATATATATAAATAATATATACTATCATAGTATATTGTATAATATAAAGGAAGTTGGATGGAGGGATGCATATAAGTGGGTGATGCCCTCAGGGACGATAAGGAAGGAGGAAGACTTAACTTATGGCAGGCAAGTTGCGACATAAGAATCAAATGAAGATTATGATATACGATGCGTCTCCTCCCGAAGTCCCTTACTCATATAACTTATAAGATTACTACATTGAAAAAGAAATAGGAACTCTAGGATCATGGTTTCTACCTCTTTCTTATCCTAATTTCACAAAGCAGCATATAACTACTACAAGTGTACAATATTGTGACGAATCGCATAGGACGACTCGTAATCCAAATAAGCGACGCATCATCTTGCATTTCATCAGGAGGTAATTCTCATTGTCGGTACCTCATGATATATATATAAATGGTTTATCTCAGTCTATACTATATATATAATAAATCTGTCTTACTTATTTGTTTATTGATATAGTTATAGTATTAATATATTGATTAGCGACTTTATGAGACTTATGAATATAGTATTTATTTGAAGTAATCACTATATATACTACGCAAGTGTATTGAAATTCGAATGTGAAAAGAGGAGAGATAAAAATGTAAAGATTAGAACCTTTATTAAACAGGTGAGGAGAAATCATACGATAACTACAGATGAGTCGATCATATACACAATTTATTAAGTTGAAATTACCATTCGGAGGTTATGCGTAGCTAAGTATAACTTAGAGACTAGGTTTATAAATAGTGGATTCGCTTATATAACCAATAGGAAAAGAGTATATTGTGTACTAAAGTACCTAAGAACTGGAATACCGGTTTCTGTAGGTTAGGTTATTACGGAGTTAAAAAGAAACTAAATGATTAGCAAATTACCATGTCGATATTGAGATCAAGCTTAGAGTTTATATTCTTGTTTATATGTTAGTGTAAATAGATGTTACTGTTCAAGTATAACAGGGAAGATGCAATTACCTATGCTAGATGGGGCCAATAAACTGTTGTTTAGTCAGCTCCAAGATAATTATTTTATTTATTGAGATACAAATATTCTATTACCTTCCTCAGAATCTAGTGTTCAACATTAATATATCAGTAATATTTAATTTAAATATAATTATTAATATTATAGTAAATATATAATAATATTAGTTATTATAAATAATATATACTTATTATTAATGAAAATTGATTATATTATCATCTTGACTTTTTTGTTATTATTATAGGGAGGGATAATGTTTAATTGCAGAAGTTAATGATAAAATATATATTATATAATTATTGATTGTATTTAAATATATATTTTACCTATTCCCGATATGCTTCTGACTTCGTATCAGTTTTTATTATAATGAACTAAGTAAGTGTGATAAATTGAGCTAGGCATTTTCACTAATACATAATGACATCTTCCACTATAATACTGAGCTTGATGGGAAAACCCGAGATAGAGCGGGCTTATTTAAGTTAAATAGGTTCATAGAGTTTGTGTTGTGCATTAACAGGGCCCTAGGGCTCCGAGTGAGGCAGGTTCGAAGTCAATCGTTTATAATTGGTCTGGGTTGGATTATTCAATAAAGACTGGGGTTTTTCCCCAGTTTTGCTTCGTAGAAAAAACGTGGGGGCTGGCAGGTTTGGGACGATGAGAGGGTTTCGGAGTCTTGTTGGAAAGGAGGTGCTTGATTTGTTGTTTCTTGTGAGAAACGGTCGTCGGAACATGGTAAGGGGTAAAGAAAAAGCCTATACGGCCCGTTGGGTCATCTATCAGTGCGGTTCGCGCAGATGATCAGGGTGGTGTCAGGGGTATGGTGCGAAGGTCGGGAAAGGGTTTGTCTGCTCGGGGGTGACTTTGTGTGGAACATTTAGTTTCAGCGCGTGCTAGGCACATGTTCAATTTCTTAATAGCAGCATCCTATATAACTAATAAAATTGAGTCAGACGCCAGTAATTTTTCTTCAATTTTCAATGAGAGATGGAAGGGAAGGAAATTGTGTTGAATTGAGGTACATATATCTTCTCAGTGCTATTCGTATGTTAATTCCTGCCTCAATTGAATAGGGCAGAGGGTAGGTATCTAGAGAGACTCAGCCTGCCATCAGTATATACTATAGAATTCGTTGATGTAGTTAGTAGTGTGGTTAGTATTGTGGTGATGTGTTGGAGTGTGTTGGGTTGGTTGAGTTGAGTGGTGGGGTGTGTGGGCTGTATAGGTGTGGTATGATTATCGAGGATCTGTATACGTAATAGAGTCAGGACCACATTTAAGGCGGGATGGGTAGAATTATGATTATTATGTGTTCTGTTATTATTTATGGCGGTTATTGATGATAACCGTGATCACGGTGTTCAGTATTTGTGTGTGATAGGAGAATAGTTAGATGAGCGTGCGGACGGTGATACATAGTCGTAGATGTGATTTATCTTAGCAGAAAAACGCACGTGAGCTGGACTTTAGTGCGTAAGTTATATGATACGTCTACCAGTGGGTAGTGGTCAGGCGTAGTATATTTTTCAATTTATAATCGATAACTTATAGAACTAGAGTTGTTGTAAAGTTTGTTTTAACGATCACAATATATATGTTGTGGTCGCTCTAGTACCTCTCCACTTATAATGGAAGAGAAGATACAAGGAACGATTAGGAATATTTATTATACCTTTGGTCTTAAGATGGGAGCGAAAAAAGTTGTGAACCCATGGTTGTTCCCGAGCAATGAATAATATTATAGAGTATTTGTGGTTGGGTAATGATTCAGCTTTTGAACCTAATATAAAATCAGGCCGATAATAATTTTAATAATATATTATAATAAATATTTTTTATTATAATAAATTATTATACAATCTACCTTACCAGCAACTGTTTTTAATATAATCTATTTAGTAATATTTTATTATTAACTTATCTATCTGCTTTGATAAGCTGCTATATTTATATTATATCCTGATGCAACTGTTCTCCTTGTACGTAGGTCACATCACCCAAATGCGCCCTAGTTGAGTATATCTTTACACGAGAAATAGGAGCTAGCTTAATAAAAAAGACTTTTTGTGGTTGATTTTAGAGGGAAAAAGGTATGGCATCGAAGTTGAGCATGCGTTAAAGATTGCATGAACGAATTATATTCACTATTATATTTTTGACCTTTTTTCTAACCCTTCTGTTATAGTAGTCCATTATTTTCAGACCTTTTCTACCTCTATAAAATTGACCCTCTTCAAATATAAGTGAAAATTTTCTATACTGAAATGGGTGTGCGGTACCCTCTTGCACGTCCAAACAGAGAAGTCAATGCTGTCGATCTTTACACGAATAACGGGTTCGATTTCAATTTGTGGGTGGCAGCGATATACAAATTTTGCGCCAACTCTTCTTGTTCAACACACAATATGGTTTCAGGTTCTCGAGGAACTCGCTATTCCAAACAAAGCCGGACCGCTGGTGCGCCTCCATACTCGGTCCTAACGCAATGGGCATTGGCCTGCTGAGCTCGCGGAGGAATCCCTATTGGGTCGGGCTTCACTATTTCTTCAACGTTCTAGGGTCTGCGCAAGGACTTCATTGTCCCGCTTCCGTTTCCGAACTATTCTGAGGATAATTATTATTGAGAGGTATTACACTATCCATCGGGTTGCTCCTTACAATCCTCACTTTAATACACATATGGTAGCCTGGGTACCACCAGGCATTTACCCTTCTCCACAAGGCTCCACCACGGCTACTTAAAAGTCCCGTCTAAAATCTACTATTACTCATTGTCTCCACCGGGGTCTCTTCTTTGAGTCACTTCTCACCTCCTCTGGAATCAGTATCGCAACACGGCGGCTCATAGCGTCGGTCAACGTACCTCCAGCTTAGGCTTATTTATGGGCTCTTAGGTTTAAAGGAGCCTACAACGCCTCATGACCATTATACATACAATGTTAGCATTTGGGGTTATATCATTTGCATATATCTTTGGTGGTACATCACCCATTCTTGGGGGTACTTACGTCTTCGATATAAATATATAAGCTATATATATATATTATATATAGGGTATTGGCTGGAGTAATGATATATAGCAAAAAAAAGATAAAGGTTATCAAACCCCCCAAAAATTTAATTTTTAAAGATTGTGAAGTTCAAAAATTATTTTTACAATACTATAATCGTCTTTATAAATAATATTAATTAAAATAAATATAAATTTAATTAATAATATATAAATATATATATAATAATTAATTTATATGAATAAAATTAATTGTAGTTTTATTATAATTGAGAAATGATGGAGGAACATTGTTTGTAGGTCGTAAACTATTTTTCAGTTAAGGTCAAGTGGCTGTTGTCCTCCTATATAATATAGAAATAGTTTAGAGGTTCACCAAGGACTTAAATGTGAAGGTTCCTTAAGTTAGCATGATGATAGCAATATTCGACTACCCTATCAGTTTAATGGAAATACTGATGGTATGTATCAAATATTAAAAAGATTAGAGAGGGAGCTAGTTAAATCGTCTGATGGGATGAGCAGCTCATTGTCCAGTGTGCTTCAAATCTAATTATTGTACTCGGGTTCTTTCTCATATGAGTATCTCCGAGGGTATCGATTCTTGTAGCTTTGTCTTACTCTCAATTCATGGCTAGATTTTATCGACAGTTGCGTATCTTGTGTGAGGTTGGAAAAATATCATCGTTCTGCTTCTAAGTCACTCTCGGCTAATATTTGCATTCTCAGCTAGGAAAATCGGTTGCAGGGATTACTCTTTGACGAAAAAGCGGACTTTTCTATCAAAACGAAAGTTGCGCTAACCTCCTTGGTCTCCCTCGACAAATTATATCTATTCTTGGCCTCTATTAGCCATTAAACATCTCGTAAGGCCAACATCTGTATATTCTGATTTCCTCTCTTTATTAAACGATCTGGTATGATCGTCTGTTGCTAATGATTTAAAAACTGAAAAGGTCAATCTCTTTCGGCTTCTATATTTCCCCTTCTAACTCAACCATTCTGGACGATTCAAGGCATATTTCATCCAATTCTCTAACGGCAAGGTGATTGCTTTTGTTATAATTGACATTTGATTCAAACAAACTTCACTTCATGCAAGAGAGGAATGATAACTTTTGATAATGTTCGTTTGGCATGGATTGCATAATCCTACTCCCGACTCTGTGTAGGAAGGTTGACCGCTATCTATGTGTGTTATTGTTTACTGAAAACCTACTGCACCTCCTGTGAGTTCTCAACTAATTATATAACTCCTTTTCTTACCTAGAATACTCACAATTAGCTAGAATATCTTTAATAGTCTCACCACTCTCAATTGTTGTAGCTTCAAAACCTAATCTGACGTAACTATTCCTTTAATTTCCGATAAGAGAACGCGAAGTAGCGCGGTCTGATCCTTCTAACTATCGCCATACTTATGGCCTACTTGTATTCTACCTTACTATAGATTTTAATAATCTCAACATCGACCTTTTAGAGCTCTCTCTCATTTTGTGAAACTTCATTCCGTATCGTACCAATTCGGCATTTTTCGGCGCTTCATGTCTTATAAAAGAACGCTGTGCTATCTTAACGTTATTTTTAATTCGAGTTTATATTATTCGCTTTCTTAGGAACTATGGTCAGACTTGCACAATTTCGGCGCTTATACTTGAAACATCAACACCTCAAAGCATTACTTGCACCGAGTTAGGCAGTGTGTCACGTGCTCATTCATCTCACATGCTTTACTCTCTTCTCTTTCATAGGTATTTTCCTCACTTCTCTATATTTGCTTTTACTTAATGTGTCTGCATTCTATATATCTAATTGCTTCTCAATCCCTCAATATCATAGGTAATTAGAGCATAAGAAGAGCAGATTTCGTTCTTATTTCTGTTCAATTAGTGTGTTGTTACACATCACAAGGGTTTTACTACTTACTACTTTTTCCTCTTTCCACTCACATATAAATTATATTACATTTAGTTCACACACTACTACTGAACCTCTAATTCAACACACATACATTCCTCGGATGACTTGAATATAACAATACGAGTAATTTTTGCATCAAACACTTTCTGCATACACTCCGCCTTCAAATGTCTCTAAGACACAGGACACATGTCGTACTTTTTCATCTCGTATCATCACCATGGATTTACGTTCTATAATATCTAAACGCCTTTCACGGTTCATATTAATATAACTTGTATTTATGAATTTTTTCTGTTTCTTGAAAAAATTATGATGGTTCAGAATCACTGATAAAAAGTTTAACCCTAGCAACTTGTAAATTCCCACTCTTCTTCTCCAAAACACCTTTCTAATCTTTCCTATCCCTTTCGAGAGTTCTCTCTTTCTTCTGGTTGACAATATAACATCCTTGCCTTAACATAAAACAAAAAATGGGTCTTGGAAACCCTCGTCAACGGGTTGCTAAGGGGCGGGCTCTCAACGACCAACTTTGGGACGATCTGAATCTGAAATTACGCAAGATTTTTTTTCCTGCTCATCACGAGTTGCTTCCGCTATACATACAACGGTCTGCATCCGCCCAGCATGTAATGGAGTACTTGCTTCTAATATCTGAGGGTCGGCGGGGGGTTCTGGTTTTAACCCCGGCTGTTTGGACATGTCCGAGTCAAAAGCCTAAATGGCTTATGAAACTGTTTCTGCTATACTGTCCCTAGGCGTCTATCTGTTAATTTACTATCTTTGTGGCACGTCTGGAGATGATATACCTTTATATTCTATCCTTATAGTACCAAAAATGGCGTTATTCGTGCGCGGGCAGCTGCATGCCTGAAGGGACAGATTTTAAAGAGCAATTTTTATCACTCTGTGAGCAGGTAATCCCAACCAAGAGTAGAAGCAAATTTTTACACAGTCACCATGCTTCTAGATAGCACAAGTTTGTAGACTGTAATCTTGTTCCAGACTTACTCTATTGATATGCTAGTTATGTAGATGTTTTGGTTTGTGTGTGTTTTCTTCTATTTATATATTGGTTAATCGATGCCTCAGACTTTAATAGTGCTTGTGTTGCGTGGTGTTGATTCTTTCTTTTTTCAACACCTACTCTATATCACATGTTATTCGAAGGATTTGTGATTCACGTATGGACATTAATCGTTGCTCTATAGGTTACTATTTAGCTGAAGTTTAAAGTCTCGTCCTTTAACAGCCCGTCGTTTGTTACACATAACAACTGCCGTATTAATTTATTGGGTGTTCTTATATTTGAGGTTTAGATGATCTTTTATATGGAACGTAACTATTAGCCACCACCTCCTTTGATCAAGAGTCATAGTCCAATAAAAATTGGTGGTGAGATCGTGTGTATAGAGAAAATCCTGATGCGGTAATACAGATATGTATGGCTCAAATGGAAACTAATCTCCTAACGCACGACCATCCACGGCCTACGCCAATAAAACTCATCATTCAGTTTTAATCCTTAGTAGAAATTTCATGCAACTCTCGTTTCCCCCAAGCATTATCGACTCATAAGTAGACGATATTTTCGTCAACTGAACATTACCTAATTATTAGTTAGATTAATTTTGACACTTTTTCATACTATTTAAATTTAACCGATGTAAAAGAGATCGTAGTAGGCTTACACACAGTCTACACGAGCTCACGAGTCAAATAAGGTCTTAGCCAATATAGTGCATTCACTAGCACTAGACAAGTTTCACTCTACATGACTAGCATTTAGGGCAAAATCCTATCTCTATCGCCCTTATTCATTTCTTTTCCACACTAGTACCAAACACAATTTCTCACACTCAGTCCACTTACATGTTTATCACTTGTTTCCTATGCATCTTATGAGTTTATCATGAGTTATCACAGCGAGCAACCGAATGATTTTGCAGAATTTACTAAATAACATATAAAAGACATTACCCCTCTCTCCTCTTCTCCTTAGCAGTTCATATTCCTCTGGCCAATTGTTATACATATACGCCATGACGATTCACAATAAATATTTTCTATGTCCAAATTTAAGATAGAAGGCAGTTTACGGCGATCACGACCTTCTCCTAGGCCTGCTTTAGCATTCGCTGTGACAAAAGATAAGTGTATATATTAGGGCAGCCAGCCTATACAGTTACCAACTGTCCTTAGTTCGGCCTTATAAATATATACTACACGCAGAATGACATACAATAGGTGAGGGAATTTATTTTCTCTACACATACTGGATATATAAAAGGGAAAGGATGTCTGTAGAAGTATATATTGTTCTGAGAGTATAATTATGAGATACGTTATGATAAATGTGAAATAAGAGATATAAGTAGTGGTTGTCTCTTAAGAAATAAATATTAATTAGTGATATAAAGTTATGATGAGTTTTTGATATGAAAAGAAACCATGAAAGAGATAAAGTGTAAAACATTAATTAAGAGGTAGAAATGTCATAAATTAACATAAATGGGTATAAATATTATAAATAAATAATATAAGACAATCTTTTTATAAGATAATAATGCTTATAAATATAAAACACAAATAGATATATATTATATATAATATATATAATAAAATATATATATATAAATATTAATATGTATTATTTGAATTTTAGATGATTAATATTATTAATAACTTTAATATTCCACGATTATGTCTATTATTATCTCTAAGAGCATTTTTTATAATTATTATCATATGACAAAAATATGTTACTTATTTATATATAGTGTTTTTCTAATTAATCAGCAAAAATATGAATTCGAGGTAACAAAAAATTCGGCTAATTATATTAGGTAACGATTGACAAAAAATTTATATGGCCGATTTTTTGAGCCTAGATGACGATTTTATATATCGTCTATACCTACTATCACTAATATATTGATAAATATTTGATTTAATTGCTTACTTATATTAGGCTCTTGGGATGTATAATTATTATGAAAGTTATAAACACAGGTTTTTTTATATATAATAATTGTAAATATAATAGTATAATAGAAACTAGCCTTAACTATAACCTATTATTTACCTTAATATATATATGATAGTATATTATATATTATTTTATTTATGTGTAAATGATATATAATAATTTAGTGTTTTTTATTTAAATAAAAATTCAAATATTTTAATTTAAATTTTTTTTAAATAATTAATTATATATTATATTAATTTATATTATTATTTATATATTAGTTATATAATTATCTAATTATAAATATAAAGATTATATATGTATCTAATTATAAATATATATAAATTTATCATATATATATTATATATAAATATATTATATAATATATTAATTATATTTATATATATATATATAATATACGTAGTTATTATATATATATAGATAGTATTATATATATATAATTATATATAATATAATTTTAGTATGATATATAATATATATGAATATAATAATATATTAATATATTACTATATATTATATTATACTAAGTATATATTATATATATGTATACTTATATAATATATTATTATATTATATATTAATATAGTAATTATTGTAATATAATAGTATACCGGGTAGGTAAAAACGTGAGGGATTAATGGTGGCCATAAAATTATTCTAGTAGCTTTTTTAATTTTTATGTGAGAATTCATGAAAATCGAAATATTTCGCGAATTTACTATTATCCTAAATTATAAAATGTTTATTTATAATTTCTCTCATAATTTAACAACCTAATCCTTAATCGTTATATATATATATATATTATAATAATTATTATACCTCATTTTAAACTAAATATTGCTTTAGTAATAATTTATATGAAAAAGTATGCCAATAAGTATGGCCAAAAAATTGAAATAGGGTGAGACAGTGAGTCACTAATGCTGTGAGGGGATAATAGGTTTACATTTGAAATAATTTATTATTATCTCTAATAATATAGTTAACATTTTAAATGATTTATTATTTATTATATATATATTAAATTGTAAAACAAGTATTAATAAGGTGGGTTGGGTAGAGAGATCTAGATTTGGCGGTATAGGAGTTGAAGAGACGAAGATCTAGTAAGCTAGTATTTTATGTATTCAGGTTTTTGAAACAGGATAGCTATTAGTGTTAGAAAAGGAGTAGAAGATTAGGTGGTTAATTTTTATATGTCGTAATATTAGAGTAGTGATTCTTTTACAAATCACACTTTACAATATTCATTCAACAAAAAAAAGTAAGTTATTTATTAGTTTTATTACATAATTAGACAGTGGTGTGATACATAAAATTACAACTTTATTAACACCAAAATAATTATTTTTACCTTTTTACTCATTACTAATAGAGCCTTATATTTAATACTAATGAGTTACTTCAGTTGAGACTCACCCGTCTCTCAACAATATCATGAAAAGACTGTACCTCTGCACTTCCTTTACCCGGTGAATTTTTTCAGTAAACTTCACTACTTTAATTACCTTATACAGAGAAAGGAGTTTCATATGAGCAGATTAGTTAGTATCTTCTGGTTGTATTGAGCGGATACGCTGAGTCACACTAAATCTATACCAATAATCTATAAATAGCCGTAAGCTGAATGTCTTACTTTGAGGGTGTTACATAATTCAATCACTAACACTTATACCGTTAGCCTTTATTGGTACTGGTACTTATATTCTGAGCATCTGCAAAGTGGAAATAGGCTATGTTGGCAAAAGTGGTGAGAAAATGGTAATTATATACAAAGACAATGAAGAACTTTTAATTAAAAGTAGAATTATTTTTTGAAATACACTAAAAAAAAAAAGGTTCATTTAAGTTGTTTATAAACGCAATAGTTAATAGCTTTCGCCCAACTTGGTAGCATATGAGGAAATTATTGCTTAAAAATAGATATTCATAGAGTATGAGAATCGTAAAATTTGAGAGATATTTCTTATTTGGTCTTTATTTCGATAAGGATTTTTGAAATATATTCAACATCTAATAATTAGCCTGTAAGGTCCTTCGTTGGGTGGTAATAGTTACACTAATGACCCTAGCGCTCACTTTTATAGGGTTATACTCGTTATTTCTGGTAGCATCTAGCAGTGGAAAAGTTAGGCTAGTGTTGTTCACATAATATTGATTAATTATCAAAACAGTTTACAAGAGTAATATCATAAGACATTAAATATCCCGTATCTAAGCTAATAGGTAATAGATAAACAATAAAAGGGAAATATATATAATTTAAATAATTCATATAATAAAAAAAGGTTATTATTAGTTATAGATATAGTGACTTCAATTTTCTCGCCACCAGTGATATATGAAGTTACTCCGAAATCATGTTTACCTATATTATCACATAGTTAAAGCCTTTTTTAAATTTTGTATGACAAACTAAATTAGAAATACGTAAACTAATTCTTTTAGAGATGAATAAAGATCGTGCATTGTGAAATTTCCCACGAAGGTCTGTCTTTACAAAGATATTTTTAATGATATACTGAACTTTCATAAGCGAGAAATTCCTTGTGATAAATAAATACAAATTGCATTTATTTATTTTATTAAAAATTTAAATTTTCTAAAGAAATTTCTTGTTATAAATGAATCTTAGTAAAAAAGATTTTTATTTTTTAGAGGAGTTATATTTAATGGAGATCATTTACATTGAATATGCTAAACAGTTGTCATGGGTACACTATAATGTAATTAAACTAACTAAAATACACATATATGTTACAATAGTAATAGCATTAATAAATATATTATAATATTAACAATTTCACTAGACTACACTTTTTTTTAAGAAGATCTGTGTGAGTGGATTGTTGGCCAACCTTTTACGGAAATTATTTAGTTTAAATTAAATATTTCATTATTTAATAAATACATTAGTATATTATAATAATTAATATTATCTTGAAATGAATTAAGATCTAATGTTTATCAATTTAAGTTAATTATCACTATTATAACAAATTCTATCCACATGTCGAGTAAATTATTATAATTGAAAATCCACTATTATGTAGAAAGATGTTTCCATATCTAAAAGAGAAGGTTTGTTTAAAAAAATTATAATAACTTGGGACATAATTAATTTTATTTTAATTAATGTAATTGTATTGATAGGAAGTGCAAAGGTTTCCTCCTCATAAAAGGATCTTACATTGCTGATCAGGTTTTCTCTGATTGGCTTATTTTATATTTTTCACATTTTTGGGATGGAGGTATTGATTCTTCTCTTAGCGATAATAGTATGTAATAGGCACTCACGCCATTATGTATCTAATTCAGGAAGGAGTAATGAAGAATAATTGAGGATTGGATTATAGAGCCTGATTATACTTATTGAGTATAATAATCATGTTGTTTTATAGAGAGTCTTCCCTGCAACCGCTATTTTTGTTTGTTTCGTAACGCATTGGGGATTTTGAAGATGATAATCCTGGTTTTGTATATGCGCAGTGTATAGAAAGTTTGCAAAGCTCAATTGAACGCATTTGACTTTGCTTTTTTGCATTGCTCAAAACATTTGAGACTGGAGAGTGTTGTGAGACTGAATGTTCGTGTATGTAACAACTTGTGACTTTTTTAAGAAGTCGTCAAGTTGTTACACATTGTATTAATAAGTGTGGACAGTTTTTCGCAAATTACCTCTATAGCTATCAATTGCTGCCAGTTTCCCTTCTAATTTCTTGTACACTAGATGATTTAAATCAAAAATTTTCATTTTGGTGTGTAAAGAATTGTGGCGATCGCGCACATTTCTCTCATATATTTAGCACTTAAATTATTTAGTCGCACAATAATATCAAAAACGGATAGCGAGTATGCTCTGTTATGTGAGCGATCTTAGAGAGACACTCTGTCTCCGTTTAGAGTAGTTTAATGTTTTGGAGGGTAAGTAAGCTTTCCCAACGTTGTTACGGGTTACTCTCGCCACCCGTTACAGCTTTCACTGGGTTCGATCTGATAAATTAGTAGTCCGGAGCTTTGCTTTTTGTCTTTGGCCGGCGTTGACTGTAGGCGCCCTTTGAAAAAGCCACCGCCGTTTAGTCAGAAAGAACCGTTCCTGCCTCTCCCGTTCCCGCCATCTGCTCTCTCAGCGGGAAATGAAGCCTTGGTGGATTTTTCCCGCTCTCTGACGTCGACTCCTTCTAAAACGGGGGACGTGGGTTTGTGCCCGGTTTCCCGTTCCGCTCCGCCCGGCCGCCCTTTTTCCCCGACTTGTCCCTTACGGGAGTGAACGCTACGTTGATTGTTTCTCCGCAACTGACGTCCGCTGAACCCGGCGGTGGGTCCTCTCTCTGGTCCGACTTCCCCGACACACTGTTCCGCTGGGCAAAGGGCAACCTCTCGAGGACTGCCCCCAGTGCTTTAAACGCTCGGACCGACGGTCACTGACTCGTGAATGATGCGCCGGCCGTCGCCTGTCTCCTGGGCAAGGGCAACCTTTTTAAATGGCTCCCAGAGTGGTGGGAGCCGGGATGGACTTGACCTACGACGATACAGGTCGCTAATGAGCACCTTGCGAAACCCTGGGGAACCTTTTATTAAGTAACCCCACTTTAAGAACAAGTTGCAAGTAAAGAATAAACTCTTCGGTTTACAAGACTCAGAAAAAATAACTACTTTAATGTTTATAAACAGCCTCGATTTTTTACACGAACATAATAATCAGTTAAAACATAAATGATAAAGACCGCAAAAGGCAAAAAGATAAAAGGGATACTGAAGTGCCAACCTGAATCATATAACGCCTCCAAGGCTCTCGATAGCTCCTTGGAAGTCGCTTACCGGCGGTAGCTATATAAGCGAAGGGACTCGACTGTCACTCGGTGAAATTCAAAACACAGCTCTTGCGCCACTGCTCATATGTATGCCGTTGGGATTAGCAAAGCTAATTGAATAGCAAAAGATATTCATCGCCCGAAAGTCTGACTTGTGTTTCCGAAATCGGATCTGCGACTTTAAAAAACAAATCCTCATGTACTCATAAAGTCGACTTTATTCCCTCTAAATATGAGCAAACCCCCAAAACTACTTATAGAAGTGGCTCTCGTTAGCATTCACTCGCGAACGCTGCCTGTCTTCGCCCTTTGTACTTAAACTCTTCTTCGTTTGCAGGGCAAATGACTTTTTACGATGAGATTATTTGGTACGATTTAAGAAAGAAAAAGAACAAAGCTTCACATGTGTTGTGAAAAGATTAAAAGGAAATAATTGTTTCTCAAAGTGCCCTCAATTCCTACATATATGCTATTTAAAAAGGTACGCCTTCTGGTGGTTTAAATTATTTGGCTAATATGTGCTATGTTTTATTTTAATACAATTGGTGAATAAAATATATATATTTTTAAGTCTATTTTGAGGTGGATCAGCATGTGAAATATATTCAATATATCATTTTTTATTGGTTTCCTTGTTTGGTAAAAGTTGAACAGAAATTACATAGCCATTTTGTCGTTTTCCTGTTTCAAAGATGTTCCCCAGGTAAAGTTTTTTGGTATTCTAATATTTTTCGCGCAGTTTGCAGTATTGGTTATAATCTAATTAATTATAAGATTTTCAAATGTATATTTATTATTTTTGAAAAGATATTTTAATAGAAATTTTAGGATGTATATTTATTGAATGATTTTTAAAGATGTATTCTATCGTATATGCAAGGTCCTCAACGTCGTATATTGAATAGAAAATGACGTGCTATAAGTGAACAGCTAATTAGGTGACTAACGTATTTTAAAGTAAAGATTGATTTTTTTTAGGGATGAAAACTATCATAAATTTTTAATGGGGATAAAGTTTTTTTTAAGATTTTGAGCAGTTCATTATTAATTTGGTAAAGTGATAGTCGTTAAAAGAAAGTTTTATATATATTTAATTTAATGTCAATAATATTAATATTTAGGATATCGTTAAGAATTAACTTACCCATTTATAGCTTGCTCTTTTAATGATATATATTATAGTATATATATATAATATATGATTTATATGTATATATATATTGGCCTCTCTTTTACATATAAAGATAAAAGGTTTAATTCTTTATTGGTAAACATAGTACATTTAATTATTATAATTGTTATTTTTTAATTTTTCTTTTTATTATATCCAGATATACTTATACACTATTTGCAATATTTTTGTTTAATATAGTAGGATTGAATTTTTGGTTCAATATTTCATCTTCAAGTGTCAGATGTCAAACAGGTAATTTATGGTAATTAATAGAACTATCTTGGACTACTCTAATATTAAACGAACTCGGAGTTTTATATTGGTGCTCTCTTGATTAACCATCAGTTGATGTTAGTAAATTCTCATAGAGAAAGGTTGAGGCATTCATTGAGTCACATATGGTAGAATCTTTCTAATGTGGTTAACAAGTCACCGCCATTATCTAGAAACTGAATCGTCTGTGTTGGATATCTCTATCCTGGGGGCCTGGTTGTGGAAAGTTTGCTGAGAATTATAAGTTTTTGGATAGCGATAGATGACATGACATTTATGTGGTGACCTGCTGTCCGGGATTATTAGTGTGTGTAGTACAAGATAGTGTTTAATACCATTATTACCACTACTGCATTGCTGGTTGAATTTGTTGTGCCTTTGCATGTTGAATATTAATAAGGCGGTTATCTATTTAAGGTTGTTGTATTGTCTGTTATAAGGTATTCAGTGTAACTATTGAACGTTTATTGCATTTACCGAGGTAACGGTTTGCTTTCAAATAGTGTATTTTTGACGTTTCATTAGCGTATAGCTATAAAAACGTTTGTGTCAAGTATCAGTGTTGAGTAACACAGGATATATTATAAGAATGATTTTAGATTTATAAGTCTGTATATAGTACTATTAGTATATATATATTTTATATGATTAATATATATATTATTAATATATATATATATATATAATATTATATATATATATATATATTCCTATAAACATTTATTGGGGATGGTGTAACGGTCCAGCCTTGTAAGGACGTGTGTGTGGAATTTATATATATACTTTATTATCAATTCAATCATTTTGTTTTGAACAGTTTAATTTATCAGTGTATTATTTATCTTTCCAGAACAAATTCCATTATTTGTAAAAAATTTATCATCACCGAGGAGGAAATATTTATAGACATAGATGAATAAATGATTGCAGAAACTTTGAATTCCTCGACTACAGTATATGAAGAAAACCCCAAGAACATAGGAAAGATTAATTGGGGTGATTATAATTTGAGGATTTAAGAAACTTACAATTTTGTTTTTATTTTATGAAAGTTGTTTAATTAACTCATTGTTTTTCATTTGAAGACTTTTCATGAATTGATTGTAATGTTTTTTTCTGTTCAGGTTTTCGTTTTGGGATTTTCTTTTTGGTTGAAAATTATAAGACATAGATGTTTTCTTTCTTAGTCAAAGATATCAAAGAATTTCCTCTCGGGTGGATGAAACAAAATTTAGCAATAAGAAGAATTAGAATTAAGAAAAATTAATCTTAAGGAATATAGTCATAAGAAGAATACCTAGTCATAGAAGAAAACATAAGTCTTAGTCGTAAGGAAATTAATTATAAGGAAATTTAATCTTAAGGAGAAATTAGTCAAATAAAGGAAAACTCACCAAGAATTCATATTATATACTCACAGAAAGCAGAAGTCATTTCAACTCACTTAGAGAGATTGTCGTTATTGGTAAATTAAAGATGAGTATTTTATACTTTACTTTTATATGATCCAATTTTGCACACATCCCCAACATACAAACACATTTAACGATTTCTCGATAGAGGAAAAATAAATTCAATAATTGGTTTTGAGTTTCATTGAGTTTTGATTAGCTTTGCTGTTCAATATTCAAGTAACTTGTTTACTAATTAATTTTGTTCATTGTCCAATTAATTCGTTAATTCAGCAATTCATCTCAGAATAAGCGACTATATCGCGTAAAAGTTTAATTGACATAGAGAAAGCGATTATATCGCATAAACTTATACATATGTACATAAAATATTTTAAATAAAAATATAAAGTAATCGCTTAGTCATTTCCGTGTTCAAAGTATAAACGTGTATAGCTGTGGTACGACTGGACTCGAAAAATTATTAAATATCATTATCATTCTTCGCTGGTCCCGCCATCAGACCGAACCCAACCTTAGCGTAAAGCGTCTTTCTGCTAGCTATTCGGGTATTAAAGTAATTGGGGTAGACTTGTTTATTTAAATTTATTAATATTGAGTGGGTTAATTTTAGTTGCTTTATGTAATTCAGCTGCTCGGGGAGTGGGAATTAAAGCCTCCTGTTCGGGACACGCAGCTTCATTCAATTATCCTAAGGGAATTCAGAATCTATCGTCGCACCGATTATAGCTCCCCGTAACAACGCTTCGAAAATCATAGAAATTTCGAGCGCGGAAATTCAATTTTTGGACAGTTTTTCTTTTACGCTTGTAAACGGGAAAAAGTTCCATTAAGAGAAGTTCCCGGTCGATTTTGATAGGATTTTCAGTATTTTATATATATATAATAATAGTATATATATATATTATATATATATGATATATATATATAGTATAATATATATATATATATATAATATATTATATATTAAATAAAGATTTGTTGTGAGGTTCAAAATTTTTTTCAAACCTGAAGTAAATTTTTAAAAAAGTGACTCAGAATTGGACTATTGAAAAGTATAGAAAACAGTGACTGTTGACATTTATAGTATATTTTTGAAATAGTAAACATGGTGTTTTTTTGAAATGGTTTTAAAGCTCTCTGTAATACGGAGTCGAGGCTGCAAACTTGCTGAGGGAAGAACGAAAAAAGGCCTGTTTTTTTTTTTTTAAGGAGAGGGTGAAAGAGGAGAAGCTCCTAAAGAAGCAGAAATTGAAGAAAAGAAATTGCTAAAGAGATTGAATTACAGAGGATTGCAGCTGATTTGGAAGAAAAGAAACTTAAAGCTGACACAGAAGGAAATTGGAAGATCAAAGAGAGAATCAGATGAAAGAATGTTGAAAATGAAATTAGAAGCGGAAGAAAAGCAACGACATCATGAAGCTGCAACAAGTACTATTCAAAGCTCTCAATCCCCAGAAAATACCACCCGTTCAAATAAATTTACCAAGCTCAAGTTACCAAATTTTGATGAGAAATTGAACAATATTGAAGAATATTTAACCCTGTTTGAAAAACAGGCTATCGCGAACGATGTCTCAAAAGAGAAATATTCGCATGTGCTTGGATCGTTCTTGACAGGCAAGGCCGTCAAGGTATATAATGATTTTTCAGTTGAAGACGCAGCAAATTAGGAAGATTTAAAGAAGGCACTTTTAATCAGATATGATCTCACTGAAAGCAGGTATTGCGCCAAGTACAAGTCTATTGCGCCCACAGATGATGACAACCCGAAAGTCTATATGAGGAAAATCTTTGATGCTCTAAAGAAGTGGATCGTCGCGGCAGATGTGAAGATGACCGCAGACGATTTGATAAATTTCTTCACTATAGATAAATATTTAAACACGATCCCCAAAGACTCAGCTACCTTCTTGAAGGAAAAGAATGATAAAGACATGCAGGAAATAATTAAAAGCTCTGAAAATTATTTACAGGCGCACATGATGAATTTAGTATCGCGCCAGAGGGAGAGTCAAAGTCACAGTCACAATAAAAATAATCAAAGCTATCGAGACAGACAGACGAGTAGTTGCCACAGAAACAGAGATAGTTATAATAATAAAGCCACAAACCAACAAACACCAGGACCACGGAACAACGGAGTCAGGAATACTGCAGGAGGCAATGAGAGGCGCGAAAGTCGCCGTAGCAGCAGCAAACCAAGGAGCGTTGTAACCTGCTTTGCTGTATGAGAACTTCCCACAATATTTTACAAATGAGTAAAGTTTCAGCTGAATATTAGGAATTCGTACTGTCAACAAATAAACTTTATTGCGAGAAGCACTTTCGAAAAACAACTATCTCCAATAACTCATTTATAACAAATTTTAAGACAATTTTTATGTGTTATATCTGCGTATGCAAACCAGAAGTTTAAAAAGACATTATAGATCGATTAAAAGAGTGAGTCTTTTTTGTTTTTTTTCTCTTGGAAAAGTTTAGAGGATTAAAGATATAGCTAGAGGAACAATAATAATATTTATAAAAGTTTTCAATATATATGTGTTTGATCCATTATTGGAATTTTGTTGGCATAATGTATATAAAAAGATCGTATAAAGACTGACTCCTTAAATTCCACACTAAGTATTCATTAACTTAGCTTTTTCGCCGCGATCAGTATTTAATAGATGTACAAAAATTTTTATTCCATTTCATTGAAACCAGCGTATATTCGATTACCTCGTTCAGTACATAAAATGATGATCATAATTAGAGGGTTTTTACAGTTAACACCATGACCACCACCGTTCACTGGCAGAGCTATATTCAAAGAGTGGGGTGTACTCAAACTACCGGATCTCACACTTAAATATTATTTAGCAAACAAATTCATAGACTTTGAATGTAATTTTCAATTTACTTGGGTAAATCTTGTTTTATTATCATGACACCTTGATTTTAGATACTCTTGTATACTTGAATCACCACTGCAGATACATTTCAGTGTTCAGAGACATTTCTCTCCAAAGTGTTTTGAGAACAAGTCAAAGTTTGGTGAATAAATGTCAGGACTGTCTAACGGATGGAAATGTACATCCGCCCTATATAGTGCCTTCAAGATGCACTATGACAATGCTGCCAAAAATTTCCTAAAAGGGGGCAAAAGTGTAAACACAATATCTGCTGCTTTCCCCATTTTGTACGATAAAGCAAGACCATTTGCAGATACAACATCAGTTTAGCAAACGTATATCAGTGGCTATTGTTCCATTTGTGTTAAAAGGATTAACCTTCGAAAGGGTTAACCTTTGATTATTAAAAGCTATTCTTTTTTTTGTGATCTGGAACGATAAATACACAAAATTGTCCCACTGAGGGCACCCAAGACAAAGTTCAAATTTTAGTCTGTCGAGTTCATTAACTCACTGTATTCTCTGTGGTTTCCATCATATTGCCAAAAATTCTCACTATTGTGTTTAACAGCAATAATTCTCAATATTTATACAAACTGATCGTTCTTTCACCATTCTCGCTGGAATTCATTAATTTGAAAAACACAAAATAGCAAATTCTAATCATAAACTCTATATTAACAAAACGTACTCATATTTTTACCTTAAATATAATGGAGATCTATCCCATTGTGTACGTGCAAATTTGAGGGGAGAAATAATACTTTCTTTAAAGTTTAAAGAAAAGTTTTACGAATACTAGAATCTGAAAAAGGATTAGAAGATGAAATGCTTGAAAGATCAGTTTAGAAGAAACAAAGAAACAGTTAGAAGCAAAAGCCCGGGTGAGGACGACTGCTGCTGCTCCTCCTCGGCTTCGCTAAATTTGATTGCGTGGATTTTGCCATGTTAGCCGTCCCTTAGATTTTGTAGGTGGTATTCTCTCGTTATTTTTTTAAGAGTGTTTTCTATTTATCACTCTTCTTGCGGTTGTTTACTGAGCTTTGACAAGAGAGGTTTTTTTAATACTTTGGACGTGTTCTTTTTTACTGAGGTTGCGCATTTTAGAACTTCTAAAGTCAATTTGTTTTAAAATTCTTGATAAAATCTGATGGCAGAATTCGTTTGGTAAAAGATCTCATTATGCAGCATAGAGTATTATGTTGATTTTGGAAATTAATTTATATTCAAAGCATTTTTATTTTTAAATGCCCATTGCTCCTGCATTACTGCTTTCAAATACATTTTGAGTACTTTTCCGGAAGTTGTAACAGTTATACCAGAGTATATATATATATTGATATAATATATATATATAGTATATATGTAGTTATATAGTATATATATATGTTAATAGCTAAATGATAATGTAATAACTCGCACCACCTTAATTATACCTATTCATACTTATGGTCAGTTCTTATGTCACATATATTATAATGGTTATATACAGTGATATAATTATAATATATCTATATTAGGTTTTACTAAGAGATTATATATATAGCTTATAAACAGTACGTAGTTATATAATATAAATTATGTATATAACCAACTACTATAATCATGTATCAGTTAGTTTATGATTGGTATCGACGTAAAATATTTATGATACGCTATTATTCAGTATAAGTAATATATAATTAAGGATAAATAGTTATATATATATAAACCGGTATATATATTAGATTCATGTTTAATGACATTCTATGTAATAACCTAATATATATATATATATATATATTATATATATATATAATTAGTACTAGACAAACTTCGTTATTATATATAAGTCTATATATAAATATATAGATAGTAAGCTTAGCTCATCTTAATATCAAGGATCGTCAAGTCTCGTCGTTATAATATATATATATTATTATATATATATATTAAGCTTTATTTTTCTGCGCCCTCATCAGATTTATCCGTTTAGATTTATACGTTTTTCATCAAATAATATGGTTGATCCGCTAAACGAACTATTCCCTCAGAGCACTACTGGAAAAGCAAGCAAGCAATTTGGTAAAATTTTGGATATTTTCTCTCATTTATCTTTTATAATTCAATGAATTATTTTTCACTTGGAATTCATTTTTTTTTTCATTAAAATACAAATTAATTATTATATAGGTTGTTTTTTTTTATTATTATTATTATTTTTCCTTTTTATTCTTTACTTGCACGTCACTGAAAGTTACCAAGAGAAATTTATAGCATAAGCTAACGTAAAACGAGTTAATATTTTCTTTTATGATCTTGAGCTTTGATACTCAAACGCTTTTTCTTTTACTTTCACTGTTTAGCTATGATATCTTTAGTAGGCTTACAAAATAAATTGAATAATTTATATTTCTAGCCCAAAAGTGATGATATATTATATAGGTATATAGAATAATATATGAGACTTTTAAAGTATATAAAGGTTGTATCTTTTAATCTATGATCCTAATATATATAACATATAATAAATATAATTATACAACATAAATATAATCTATTATATATAATATTATATAATATAATATATAATATACTATATAATCCCACCGAGTAAGATTAATAAAGGTATATACTACTGATTACCTGAAAACAGGTAAAAATTAACCCCCAGAAGGCTGGGATCAAGATTTTTCAATTAAAACTGTTCTGTTTCATGATGTGAAAATCCCTTGTAATTAAATCAGGTTATATTAGTAATAAAGTATATTTGAAAAAAATTGGGCTCGGAGAAAAGTGATCTGTGATAAAAAGTTTAGGATTCTGGAGTATGGGAGACTCAAATTTCACATATTTCTGACTCGATACTGCTTAGTTGTAGGTTTGATATCCGGAGGAACAACATATTAAAATCAAACGATCTTAAAATGACATTTAATCTGGAACAATCTTAACAAAAGGAGCTTTAAAAAAGAAAAAAAAGTAAAAAAACAAAGAATGAAACAGTAAAAACATCAAGATAAGCTCTTTAAATGACACCTACATAAAAAAATGTTTTTTGACGGTTTTATTTGTAATATGTTGTGATATTTTTATAACACGGAAAATTTAAAATTTTTGTGGTGCAAGGCTTATGTGTTCGTTGAAGTAAGTTATTTATCATTTTTCCAACCACTCACTTTGTGTTAGATAATGATGCTCGTGTGCCATGGCTGATTGCATTTACGGAATTTCTCTTTTTTGGTTTTTATATTAATCTTCAAACATTTGTCCTTGTAAGTTCTAAATGAGAACAATCAAGATATTTTGATTAAAGGGGGGGAGAAATAGAATAAATAGTAATTTTCAGATATATATTATATAATGGATTCCCATTTATATAGTTATATATATATAATAATATATAATTTATAATATATGATATAAATACTATATATATATTATAGTTAATACAAATATAACTCTTATATCCCATACGCCCTTCTTACAATCTGCTCACAATTCAATTTCCGCCATTCACAACAGATCCTCTTCTACACAAACAAGCAAACACACCTCAATAATCCTTCATATTAATTAACAGACACAAATCAACATTGGGGCTCAGAAAACCACTGTAAACAAGAGAGCGAGAGAGAGAGAGAGGAGAGGAGAGAGATGAGAGAGAGAGAGAGAGAGAGAGAGAGGAGAGAGAGAGAGAATTCACTGTTCGAGGAAGAGAGAGATGGAGAGAGAGAGAAAAATCATTCTAATAATTAAAATTTTTAGACACAATAATGAAATGAATTCATATAATAATTACACGGAGCGTTAGACAATGTTGGCGAATTTTTTCAAGCTAAACCCAAATAAAGTGCCGAAAATTGGTAATATTTAGACTTTTTCATTCGTTGGGGATTTTAAATTAGAGAGAAGACAGCTTTTTAATTATTATGCTCTTCTTCATTGATCGACATTATTAAACGTGAGTTAATTACTCACTGCTGAGCCTAGATAGAAAGGGTTGTGTGCCAGTTATGATTATAAATATATAATTAAGTTAGTGTTATTACTCACCGTAATATTAGTTAATCTGTTTTAGTTAATAATATATTGCGCATTTTATATGTACTACATTATTTGATCCATATAGATTATATATATCTCCAGTGTTTGGTCATACTTTGCCACTTATAGTATATGATGACTAGTAATGATATCATAAATATTATATATATAAAATAGGTCATTTACTGTGTGGTTTTTTATTTGTACTACTAGAAACGTACAATTCTTGCTGATAACGCAGATAGTATATCTTTGAAGCAATTAAATATAATTGTATGTATATATACATATAATATGTATATATTAACAGTAATAATATTTAGTTAGGGCAATATAAAAAATAAGTAACAAAATACAGATATATTCTATATAATAAGAAATAAATATTATTTATTTATATCTAAGTAAATATTAATTATTATTTTATATATGTATATATATTATACCCCCAAATGTATATAGTGTTGTAATGAGTATAGTATATATATATTAATACAAGTATCTAATATATATAAAAGGTATAATCAGGTATATTTTTAATAATGTTTATTTACTGTGTTATCTAATATTTATTTTAAGAAGTTATTATCCAAATGTTTATATATATATATATACTATATATTAGTATGAGATATATATAAATAACAATTTTATATATATTTGATATTATATATAATATATATATATAAAGAGAGCAGTATAGATTAGGATATATATATATATATATAGGAATATACCTTATATATATATATAAATAATAAATAAATAAATAAATTAAATATATAATAATTATAATATTATATATTGTGATCGAATACTATCTGAGAATATAATATCTACATATTATTAGTTATAGTAGCTATTTGTAATATATATTCATATCTAAAATTTTAAGGATTTAAGACATATCTATATTCTAGAGGATTATTATATTTATATGGATATATATATTAATTTATATATATATATATATATAAATAATATATATATATATATATATATATAACCATATATGTTATAATAATATATATATATTCGAGACTATCTGTTAAATATATT